>JAOTRH010180269.1:0-12029 GCA_034768845.1 Heliamphora exappendiculata | reverse complement strand
ATATTCAGAATCAAAGACTATTAGCGACCAAATAAATTTTAGTCAACGAAAGATATACATTTGGTGATCAAAATTAAGTTTGGTCTGTAAAAGTTTTAGTGCTAATGCCAATTTTTTTTTGGGAGGAATGATGAAAAGTCTTTTGGTGATCAAAATTTAGTTTGACGATACTATGTTTAGACACTAAAACATTTTTATTGGTAAATGATATTTAAAAAAATATTTGTTAATTTATTAATCATTGGTGTATTTCCTTAATAGATAAATTTGATATATTTTGTTAAAAGTCACCATTAGAATTTGTTACATTCTAAAAAAATAGATAATAATTAATTCTCAAAATTTAATTTTGACTACAATTCAAAATATCTTATTCTAAAACTAGAGATGACAATATATTAGTTCTCAAATTTCTCCGTTAAGCTAATTTTTTTAAAAAAAAACTAAATCAAATAAATAAAAAAACGCAAAACGCATTGAGACCGTGTCATCTAATAGCCAGAATAAAGATAAAAATTAGTTTTTTATTTACTAAACTTTATGAGATTTTAAGTAAAAAGGTTAAACAATAACTTTTAATCACGAACCAAAAAGAAAATTGAGTTGAAAATAAAAAAATTAGTTCCCCTCTTAATTAAATTCTTGGATAAGTCGCTTCATAAAAAACTCGATAAATTGCGGTTTTAAAGGGTTAAATGAAGTATCTATATATACATATAGGCTTCTAAAGTGGTTTGTTGCTGCAATTAAGTACAGGGATATAATGCTGGAAGTTCTAGGTGCCAAATAATAATGGGTTTAGATGTTAAACTAAAAGTTAATGAAGCGTAAGAAAAGAACTGATTTACTAAATTACTTGTAATTACTTATGCTTAAAACAATAAAAAAAAATAGGATGGTTTATATATATATATATATATTGTATGCGTTGTAAAATAGATGGCACAACCAAAACCAAACTAGTTGGTTCAAATATGATGATATCGAACAGAATGTGGACCGTACTCATTAATACCGAACTCACTGAAGGCTCTTTACACCTGCACCGAACTCTTAGAAAACCAAGAACACCATCAGTGCTTTTCGGCCTAATTAGACCGGGAAGCACTCCGACGTTTAAGTTTGACGTCTCTCTGAGAAATTTCTAATCAAGAACTAGGTTTAGAATTACGTACCTGTAGGTTGAGAGTGCTTTCCTTTATATAGGACTAAAAAATCAGGGAGGCTGAGTCCTCTTAAGACTCTGCCTCTTATCCTGTAAGGATTTTGCCTTATCCTGAAGCAATTAGAATTACTCCAGGATGTTAGATCCTGTATTCCCGAACAAATCGTATTAGGAATTGGATCTTTTTGAGCTATCCCATTTCTTAGGACCGATGTGAATTTTATTTGGTGTGGGCTGTCCCTTTCTGGGGTGGCCCAAACTCATCCTGGACCGAACACGTAGTGGGTCGACCTTTTTGTTGGGACTTTGGTCTTGCTTATCTTAGGCTGGGCTTTAAGTCCGTAGATTTGTCCTCCCTCAATTGCTCCAAGCTCTGGCTTCACCTTGATCGGAGAGCCTAATGGGAAGTCAGAGCTTTTTACTTTCTGCTTGTTCGGTGAACATCTTTCTCTTGGCTGTTCTTATTCGGGATATGTGCTTGGTGTTGGAATCCCAAGGGGTGCTCTCTTGTTCGAAGGCTTTTATTCGATTCTTCAGGGGGTGGTTCAGTTGCTCAGACCCCTTGGTATCCCTTCTTAAGCGACAGCTTGCCTTGAGCCCCATTTTTAGTGACGTGGCGCGCTGTGGTTGGCACGTGGGGCGGTAACAGGTGTCGCATCAATGATTGCGTCATTTCAAACGTACGGCGCATTGAATGCGCTTATCGTTTCAAACGATGGGGATAAAAACCCGTCATGTCGCCATTTTCATTCTTTTTTATCGTCTTCAAGTCTTTCAAGCTCACTTTTGCGACTTCCTGCGGAAGAACCCGATTTCGACGAGGCGTTTTTTCTAAAAATCGGTGGCTACGATTCGTTTGCAGAGACTTGTAAGATTCCTTTCTTCTTTTTGCTTCTCTTTTTAGTACTTTGAGGCTAGTTTGCCTTTCATTCCCTCTCTTTTTGTTTTTTTCAAAAAACAAATGGGCAAACTCAAGAAGTTGGTATTGACGCCGGCGGCAATGTGCGAGTTTCGACGACGATACAACGTTTCAGAGGATGCTGGCATCACCTTGGAAAATCCTTGTAGCCATAGTGGAAGGAGGAGTTTGGTTCCCAATTCATCCCCTTCTTTGGCGAGTTATCCGATTTTACCGAGTAAGCCCCATACAAGTTTTCTCTAATGTATTTAGAGTAGTCATGGGGGTTGTAGAGCTAAACTATATCTTGGGTACTGAACTGGGTATCTAGGACATAGTTTACTGCTACAACATGGTAAAGAACTCATTTGGGTCATACTACCTCAAAGCAAATAAGGTGGCCGAAAAACTTGTCATCGAATTATCGAACTCCGGTAAAGATGATGACGATGATTTCCTGTACATCACGGGGAACTTCGAGTTTGGTCTCAGGGAAGAGCAGGACATCTTCACCATTCTGCGAAAGGACGTACAAGGACCTGGTAGGTCCCCCCACCACCTGTTTGTTAGTATGCTCTGCTTGGTTTTTATTACTTCGTGTGTGTCTAATTTTTTATGGTTTCTTTTGTTCGGCGCAGGTGAGATTGCAAACAATCGAGCACAGAGGCCTCTTCCCGGTGTTCATATTGAAGATTTGAAGAAGGTTTGGGAGTACAAGGGTCTCCCCGAGCAACATGGACTCGGGAGAGCGACACACATCCTTCTCAAATACATCCCTACTTATCGAAGTTTCATCAGACCCAACACGTCCGATGTTTCGGTAGTGACTAAAGCTTCTGCACCTGTTGACGCCCCAGAAGCCATAGTCTTGCCATTCACTAAGGCGGAAAGACAAGTCACGATCGCTCAGCCTCCTCTTGCCATTGCTGAGCCTGGTCCCTCCTCGCCAAGGTATACTATTTCAATCTCTTCTTCTTCTTCTTCTTGTATTGATTTTTCGGTCTTTGAGAATATCGCCAAGATGGTTCAAAAGAAGGCTTCCACTGCTGATCTTAGCCAATTCCTTATCCTTTGGGGCCCGAAGAGAAAGGTTACTGTTGTGCCCGCACCTTCAACCAACCTTTCCACAGAACTGATCGAGGAGGCCGCCCCAGTTTCTAAGGTCACGTCCCAGCCTCCATTGAAGAGGCTAAAGATGTCTGGGAGCTCTCCCCCAAAAGAGAAGGGGAAGGAGAAGGAGAAGGAGAAATGAAAGGAGAAGGAAAAAGAGAAGAGGGAGAGGGAGAAAAAGGAGAAGGGGAAGGCTGTAGCAGAACCCACCGGGGGGGCCGATCAGTGGTCCCTTGTGCTGAGAAAAGGTGATTGAATGATCACCGTTGATGATCGGGCCAAGTCCCCAGATACTGTGTTTGGGCTGTCAAAGGTCTTGCTGCTACCGGGTGACATGGAGGAAGTTCGAAAGCTCCCTCATGAGCACCTGGTAAAGTCTTCCATTTGACATTCAGCCCAGGTATTCTTCGGGACCTTTACTTCAGTCATTTGTGGCCAATGTTTCCTCTCTTTCTTTGCTAAAATCTTTTTCTCCTTTGATGTGCAAGGCTTCCAACGTCTGGTGGTTGTTATAGAGACGCTGGAGGAAATTGAGGTAGAGCTGGTTAAGCTCTGTGAGCAGAACCAGTTGTACCTCCAGAAAATGTCTCATCTAGAGGCCAGCATTCGAGCAAAAGACAAAGTGCTCGGTGCTGCTCATTCTCGCCTCTCTGAGCTGGAGGTGTCTAACATTGCCCTGAAGAGAAACTCAAGGAGAAGGAAGAGGCCTTACTCTCTTCACAGGCCCTTTTTGGCAAGGTTGAGGCTAACCTGGTCACAGAGAAGGAGGAAACAGCTAAGGCTTATTCAGCTGGGGTTACCGAAGCCACTGAAAACTACAAGTCGCAGATCCCTAGACTTCAAGATATTATTTTTGGTTTTGCTTGGGAGGCTGCGCTCAAAGTTGCCGGGGTGGACGCCTCCTTCCCTCTGTACACCGAAGTTCCTTTACCAAGCAAACAAATCGGGGAGGGCGAACGAGGAGCTGAAGACCCGGAGGTCGAATGGACTGCTCGCCCTTTTGGAATCGAGGGAGTCGGGGCTGCTGCGCCGTGGTTATCTTAGATGAGGCAGTAGGCACCCAAGTGCAAACTACTGAAGAATTGTTGAAGGAGCCATAGCTTCTTTTCTATCCTTCTCCCTTTTTTTGTACTGTCCCTCTGAGGTTTCTGGTTGTAGCTTCGAGAGTTGCAGCCCCTCTTATTTAATGAAAAAACCTTTTCTTTTTGACTATATTATTGATTACAAACCCATGCACTTTAGGCTTATCCATCCCTAAGTACGAGAATAGCATCCATACTATGGGCATCATTAATTCTAATGAACTTAGTTTTTTTAGGCTTAATCTTCCCAAGTATGGGATGAACATCCATATTAGGAGCTTAATTTGTTCGGATACACTTCGAACTTAACATTTTTAGGCTTATTCCTCCAAAGTCTGGGATAAACATCCATACTAGGGGCTCAATTTGTTCGGATATACTTCGAACTTAACGTTTTTAGACTTATTCTTCCCAAGTATGAGACAAATATCCATACTAGGGGCTCAATTTGTTTAGATACACTTCAAACTTAGCCTTTTTAGGCTTATTCTTCCCAAGTATGAGATAAACATCCATACTAGGGGCATAGTTTGTTCTGATATACTTTGAACTTAACCTTTTTAGGATGTATGTTGTACTCAGGGTGTGCCCCCCAAGTTTTTGTCAGAGAGATCACGTGATAAAATTTTTTGAAATTGGAGAGAAAAGTTCTTGCCAAACAACGGTGTTTTTATTGTAAAACTAAAAAATTACAGAAAACTGTAAAATTAAAAATAAAACTTGTGGAGGTTATTTGCATTCCATGGCCTAGGGACAGCCCGACCACTCATGTCTTCAAGATAGTATGCTCTAGTGCTAGCCTTAGATGTAACTCTACACGGATCCTCCCAGTTCAGGACTAGTTTCCCTTGACCCGGGTCCTTCATATGACCGAGGACCTTTCTCAAAACCAAATCCCCTTCGCTAAACTCACGATATTTTACCTTCTTGTTGTATCCTTTGGCAAGGGTTTGCTGGTAAGCCACCAACTTAATGGCAGCCATTGCTCTTCGTTCTTCGACTAAATCTAGATCAATGGCTAATGCTCTTGCATTTACTTCGGGAGTGCTGACCTATGTTCGGATTGTAGGTAATCCGACCTCCAATGGTATTACTGTCTCTACCCCATAAACTAAGGAGAAGAGAGTTTTACCTGTAAACCTCCTTAAGTTTGTTCAATATGTCCACAGGACTGAAGGAAGTTCTTCAACCCATCTTCTTTTAGCAGCATCTAGCCTCTTCTTAAGTCCATCAATAATGGTCTTATTCGTGGCTCCTGTTTGTCAATTGCTCTGTGGACATGTTGGGGTAGAAAAGTAATTTTTGATACCCAATCCTGCGCAGAAGCTCTTGAACACCGAGCTGTCAAACTGAGTTCCATTGTCAGATATGATTGCTCGAAAAATGCCAAACCGAGTAATGAAGTTCTTCAATGTGAATTTTTTTACATCGACGTCTCTGATAGTGGCCAAGGGTTTAGCCTCGACCCACTTAGTAAAGTAGTCCGTTGCAACTAATAGGTACTTTCGGTTACCTATGGCCCTAGGAAAGGGACCCACTATGTCATAACCCCATTGAGTAAAGGGCCATGAGCTAGTGAGTGAAAAGAGATCTTTCGCTGGGACATGTATATTCGGATTGAACCTCTGACATTTTTCACACTTCTAGACGTACCGCTCTGCATCTTTCTTCATATAAGACCACCAATAGTCCTGAGAAATTGCTCGGTGGGCTAGAGACCTCCCTCATGTGTGGCTGCCACAAATTCCATCATGTATTTCCAACAAGAGGACTTGGACTTTGTTCAGATGAACACAGAGTAAGTAGAGCCCTGTGAAAGATTTTTTGTAGAGGTCTCCTGAATTAGAGACTCAAAATCGAGTTGCTTTCCTTCTTATCATCTTAGCTTCATTTTGATCGGATGGGAGCTCGTCCTTTACCAGGTAATCTTTTATGGGATCTATCCAACTGGGACCCAGCTCCGAATAGTGGACCTGCTCTTTTTCGAGGCTGACTATGCTTGGTTGTGGAAGGACTTTCATAGAAATCACTCTTTTTTCTCAGAAATTACAGCTAATGCAAGGCAAGCCAAAGAGTCAGCATAGTTGTTTTCCTTGGACGAGAGTTGGATGATTTCGTAGTATGGGATGTCCCTGGCTAGTTATTGTACTGGCTGAACATATGCTTGCATTCTGTCGTCCCTAGCTGTGTATTCCCCTTAAACTGATTCACCACCAACTATGAGTCACAAAATATTTTGACTCTTTGGGCCTTCAGTTCTTTGACATCTCGAAGTCCGTTCAAAAAGGCTTCGTACTCGGCTTCATTGTTTGTGGTTTAGAAGTCTAGACGAACAGCCTTCTCTATGAGGACTCCATCAACGCTATGTAGTATGGCCCCTGCCCCGACGCCTTTGTTGCATGATGAACCATCCACATATAGCCTCTAAGTAATCTTTAAATCTCTATCTTCTTGAGCTGTTTTTTTAGTGGCTTGCCCCTTGACATCAGCTGAACATTCTTTCTGGTTGAATTCGGCAATGAAGTCGGCCAAGACTTGGCCCTTTATGGCTGTCCTTAGGCAGAATGTGATGTCATTCTCCCCAAGTTCCACGGCTCTCTTTGCAACTCTCCAAAAAAAGTTAACTTTTCTAAGTAATGCCTGAAGAGGGTGGTCAGTGATTACCTTGATCGGATGAGCTCTAAAGTAGTGGATTAGCTTGCGAAATGCGATGACGACGACCAAGGCCAGCTTTTTCAATGGAAGATACCTTGTTTTTGGATCAAGAAGAACCTTGCTCACATAGTAGATTGGTTTCTAAACTCTGTCCCCCACCCTTAGGAGAACCACACTGACAACCTGGCTAGATATTGCGAGGTATAAGAACAACGTCTCATCATTGGTCGGCACTATTAGTAATAGTGGGGAAGAAAGATACTGCTTCAGCTCGGCAAGGGCCTTCTCACTTTTTTCATTCCAAACGAACTAGTTGGCCCTCTTCATTGCTTTGAAGAATGGATAGCACCGATCAGATGCTCGGCTAATGAACCGATTGAGTGCTGTTGCCATTCTTGTCAGTTTCTGGACCTCCTTCAAGTTCTGCGGGTTTTTTAAATTTTAGATAGCTGATATCTGTTCAGGGTTTATTTCGATTCCTCTATGAGTCACTAAGAAGCATGGGAAGTTCCTAGAGCTTACTCCAAAGACACACTTAGAAGCGTTGAGCCTAAGCTTGCAAGTTTTGAGGATTTCGAAGGTTCTTCTCAGGTCATCCTTGTGTTTGCTCAAGAGCTTGATTTTTACCACCATGTCGTCGATGTAAACTTTCATGGTCTTGCCGATTAGATCGCTGAACATCTTAGTTGCAAGTCTTTGATAAGTAGCCCCCGCGTTCTTGAGTCTGAATGGCATCACCCGATAACAGTATATACCCCGATGAGTTATGAAGGCTGTCTTCTCCATGTTCGGGCGGTACATAGCTATCTGTTGGTACCCTCTATATGCATTTAAAAAGCTCATTCTCCCATGTCCTGGTGTTGGGAAGTAATCTTTGAGACAAACCTTGTTCAGGTCGGTGAAGTCAGCACATACTCGCCACTTTTCATCATTCTTGTTGACCACTACTGTGTTTACCAACCATGTCGGATAGTGAATTTCCTTGATTGCCTCTATCTTTTTCAATCGTTGAACTTCTTCTGTATGATGCGGTGCAGATTTCATGGGCTTCTGCATTACTAGTTTCCTTTCGGGATCCATATTTAATCGATGGCTGATTATTGTAGGATATATTCCTGGCATCTCGTAGGGTGTCCATGCAAAAATCTCTCTATTTTTTCTGAGAAAATCCATCAATTTGACTTTTTCTTGTTCGGTCATGGTTGTTCCGAGCAAGAAGAATCGATCTGTGTCTTTTGAGGAAATACTGATCTTCTTCAGGTCCTCGACCACCTTCTCTTTGGCTGTTCGGTTGTAATCATAGATAGTAAGGCCATCCTCCACCTCTATGGTTTTTACCTCTGGATATTGTTTTTGGGTCTTCATGGTCGCGAGGAAGCATTGTCTTGCCGTATGTTGATCTCCTTTGATTTCAACTACTTCTTTACCCATTTAGAATTTCAGGGACTGGTGGTAGGTTGAGGGTACTGCTCCCAAACTATGAATTCATGTTCTACCTACAATAGCATTATAAGTAGAAGGTTGATTAACAACTAGGAATTTAGTGTTTACTGTTGCAGGCCCTACCTTCACTGGTACGGTTATCCTTCCAACTGGCCACACAAGATTTGTACTAATGCCGATCGGTGGAGTCATGCACCTTTTTAGTGATGAGTCTTTTAATCCCAATTTTTGGAATAGACTGTAGTACATAATGTCCACCAAACTGCCATGGTCTACTAACACTCGCATTATATCGTAGTTGGCAATGCACAGTGTTAGTACACCAAGGCATCATCATGGGGTTGATGTATTCCTTCGAGATGTTCCTCTGAGAAGCTAATCCCTTTTGACTGGTTCTGGCTGGAGTCCTCTTCTGTTCTTCGTCGTTTGCCCTCGTCCACCTTCGTAGTGTTCGCCATGGTCCTGGCTTGGTGCCAAACAACAGCTCGGGTAATAGGCTCAACAGTACCATGAATTATTTTTACCACACCAAGAGGAGCATCTCTCTGTTCAGGCCTCTTGTTCTGTTCCTGGTTTCTCCCAATCTTCTCGGTTTCATTGAATTCCAGCAGGTGCCCTGCTTGTACTAAGTCCTCCAAGTGCTTTTTGAATGTTTGGCATTCTCCGGTTAGGTGGCCGTGATCTCTATGGTAGCGACACTTCTACATCTGATCTCGTCTGCTCGGATCCCCGATCAATTTTGGTGGCCACTAAAAGTAAGGCTTGTCTTTAATCTGGTCCTGAAGTTTATGCAGGGGTTCTTTGAATACCGTTTGCAGAGCCTGGTAGGCTGTTGACTCCTTTTTCTCTTGGGATTTCTTTATGGTCTTCTAGTCTTCTGGTCTTTTCGCCCTTTATCCCTCCTCTGAGGCTGTTTGATTGACGCTGCACTTTATTTGGCTTGGCTTATATCTTATTCAACCTTTGTATGTTGCTTAATTTTCACCATTAGCTCGGACATTGTCGAGACAGTCTTTTTGGTGGGGGACTGTCTTAAACGACTTTAAGGAGGTAGCCCAATTTTGAAAGATGCCACGGCTAGTTGTTCGCTGCAATCTTCTTTCTCGTTGTAGGTCTTCCAATAACGTCGAGCATACTCCCGAATTATTTTTCCATCATTCTTTCGTAGGGCCAGCAGTGTGTCAAAACTCTTCGACTGTTTACTGTTGGTTATGAACCGAGCAGTGAAATACTCAGCCAGTTGCTGCCAATTCACTATGGAGCGGGGTGGCAGCTTGTGGAACCAACTAAGGGTCGTTTCTCGTAATCTGGATGGAAACATGCGGCACAAGAGTACATTATTCCAACTCTAGAGCGCCAAGACTTGTCTGTACTACCGAACATAGCTCACTGGGTCCGTCTTTCCATCGAACATTTCAAACTTTGGCGGGGATAACTTACGCGGTGGATTTGCATTCTCAATGACCTCGACTAATGGTGATACCGAGATCTGTTTAAGGGCCCTCCTCGCCACATATTGGGTTGTTCGGCCACCACCATGCTGCATCCTAGAATCCATCCTCTTCTCTAATCACAACGGGAGGTCCTGATTAGGGTCTAGTTCGGCCCTAGCTACTCTTTGATGACTTAACCGATCAAATTCAACTTTGATAGTATCAGTTCGCAGGCTCTCTTCGAGTTCCTTACGCCTCCACCTTTGAGGGTGACTCGGGCTATAGGACTTTGGGCTTTGTTCGGTCTCCTCTTGTTTGGGACTTTCTTTTCACCTTACGCATGGTTCCCTTCGAACATCCTGTCTTTGGATCAGTCGCCTGAGCTCATCAATTTTCCTGTCACGTTGTACCATTCTTTCTTCAAGATTATTGATGATCCTATCCCTCATGGCCAATCTTTCTTCTAGTCTCCCCCTTTCTCTTGAAGATGGAGGAGAGGGTCGCTCCCCTCTACAACTCGTGATAGAATAATGCAATTGCCTCCCATTGTGTGAGGCATCGTCCCTACCCCTCCGAACCTCTAGAGGAATTTTGGGGGCTCTCGGTCTCTCTGGGATGATTGGTATAGATCTCTGTGGAATCTCTCCTTGCCCTCTGGCGTAGCTTCCAGTGAATCCAGTAGCAGTCTGGCTCATGATTCTGTTGGTTCGACATCGTCGTTCCCACATACGGCCCCAAATTGTGCGCGTTGTAAACTGGATGGCACAATTAAAACCAAGCTAGTTGGTTCAAATATGATGATCCCGACCAGAATGTGAACCCAACTTCTTAATGCTGAACTCACTAAAAGCTCCTTGCACCTCCACCGAACTCTTATAAAACCAAGAACACTGTTGGCCTGGTTAAACTGGAAAGCACCCCAACGTTCAAGTTTGATGTCTCTTTGAGAGATTTCTAATCAAAAATTGAGCTCAAAATTGCGTACCTGTGGGTTAAGAGTGCTTTTTTTTATATAGGAATTAAAAACCAGGGAGGCTAAATCCTCTTAAGACTCTGCTTCTTATCCTTTAAAGATTTTGCCTTATCTTTGAGCAATTAGAATTGCTCTAGGATGTTAGATCATGTATTCCCAAACAAATCGTATTAAGAATTGGATCTTTTTGAGTTATTCCTTTTCTTAGGGCCGATGTAGAATTATTATATTTTACACATTATAAGTGTATTATACATTTGTAAAAAATAAAGAAATTGCATTACTATAGATCAAGTACATTCCAACTAAATTGACATATACAAACCTAACAATTATTTACATTATTTTTTACTTAAAATTCATTACAAATAAAATATAAAATTACAAATATAAAGAAATAACATTTACATTTGCAAAAAAAGAAAAAGAAAAAGTAGTCTAAGTTAGATAATTTTTTTGACGTTCCACGTGTTATAGTTTTCAAGTCGGCTTCTAGTCTTTTCTTTTCGTCCATTTCTTGACACATTTTTAATGTGTAAATTGTGTTGTGTGTAATCATTAATGCACGCGCCATCTTCAGGGTTAGTATGAATTTGTAGTCGTTTAGCACCCGTTTACTTACACTAAAAGCTATCTCCGAAGCAACTGTAGAACATGAACTGTAAGTATGTCAAGAGCTATAGTGGACAATACTGGCCACAACACCTCGTGTTATTTTCAATACTCTAAAATATCAAAACTATCTTCATCGAATTTTTTTACCGTATCAAAATAACTTTGGAATTCTATTATAGAACTTCCATGAATCTTAGAAAGTCTCCTAATTTTTATTATATATCAATCGTCGTTACGACTTTGAAATGAAATCCTAACCGCGGGTTATATTGATTGAAGTATTATACGAGTTTTATATTCATCATATAAATTTTTAAGTGTTTTATTTATTACTTCAAGTTGGTTTGTATTATCATAAATATTTTTTAAAAAATATTATAAACTAATATTTTTACTCATAGGATCTAGTATGGAAGTTATTCTAAAAATATATATTATTTAATTATAATATTTATCAAATTTATCTTTCATACTAAATATCATCTGATAATAATTTGTATTGATTAAAAATTTATCAAATATTGTAGTAATATTTTTTAATTGCAGTAAAATTAATGGAGTAGTAAGAGCGTAAATATAAAAAATAATTTTGTTGCTTGATTAAAAATTTTATAAATTTTTTTTTATATATTTAAATTATCTCAATCACTAGGTA
>JAOTRH010180258.1:0-12031 GCA_034768845.1 Heliamphora exappendiculata | reverse complement strand
ATACTAAAAATATGATTTTCAGTATACTAACCCTAACAATCTCCCACTTATACTCAAAACTATGCTGCCATACATCTGACTCACATGTCTTCTACATGACTATCAAAAGTCTTAGTCGATAAGCATTTTGTAAAAAAATCTACAAGATTGTCTCCTGAAGCAATCTTGGTCATACCAGCGTCACCTCTCTGTACGATTTCTCGTATCGGGTGATACTTACGCTCAATGTGCTTTCTTTTCTTGTGAGCCCTTGGCTCCTTCGAGTTTGCAACCGCTCTATTATTGTCACAATAAAGTGTAATAGCCGACTGAATTAAAGGGACCACCTCTACATCTAATAGAAAGTTCCTAAGCCAAACGGCCTCCTTGGCAGTTTCAGAAGTTGTCACGTACTCAACCTCCATGGTGAAATCAGTAAGGACTGTTTGATATTCCTCTAACTTATAGCTCCACCTGTTAAGGTAAACACATATCCTGAGATAGACTTGCGAGAATTGTTGTCAGACTAGAAATCTGAGTCTGTGTACCCCAAAGGTACTAGACTGTCTGCCTCGTAAATCAACATATAATTCTTAGTCCATTTTAAGTACTTGATTATATTTTTTACCGCAGTCCAATGCTCCTGCCTTGGGTTAGACTGATATCTGCTAACCATGCCAACGGCAAAACAGATGTCGAGTCTAGTGCAAAGCATCGCATACATGAGGTTTCATACTGCTGAAGCATAAGAAATCACCTTTATCTTCTCTATCTCATTAGGTGTCTTAAGACACTAATCCTTGGATAAAGTGATTCTATGCCTGAAAGGGAGAAACCCTTTCTTAGAATCCTTCAAACTAAAACGAGCAAGGATATCATTGATATACTTTGCTTGTGATAAGCTCAATATCCTTTGTTTTCGATCTCGCACAAGCTTGATCTTAAAGATGTGACTGGCTTCTCTCAAGTCCTTCATATCTGTCACGCCCTAAACTCCAAGTCACGTGAAAAAGCTACCGAATAACCACCAAAATTGGCCAAACAGGAGATGAAAACCATAAAGCCCAGACGATGCTAAAACCTTTGTAAAACGCACTACCGATGATTTATTTAATTTAAAAGAGCAACTAAGAGACTACAATTACGGTCCCACAAGTTAAGCCTTTAAAACGAAACACACGTTTGAGATAAAAAATAATTATTTTTAATAGAAGCTTAGGCGGTTCTAAAATCTCCCTCGAAGTACAAGAATTTAAATGAAGCATAAACCATTTGAAAACCTCGTTTGTAAAATGTTGCACCAACCAACGAAAAACGTAGTAAGATACTACGGAAAATAACAATCAACCTATGGTTCTTTCGAAAGCATAAAGCATGCATACATTGGCTCACGACCATAAGGAAAACATATGGTTTACGACATGTTATACTGAAACACAAAACATATACAGAAATGTATAAACTACGTAATAAAGACCACACAACAGGGTCTCGTCAACAACCACCTTCGGGCACCTCAAGGTCACCCTACAAGACCATGTCTACCTAAAAAAGGTTTCACAATAAAATTCCACACTGTGAACCAAAGCCCAATAGAAATAGATTATAAAGTTGTAAAGCAGGTTATGCAATCATAAGCATACAACTCAACCACATGAGCCAAAAAGATTTTTCCACCCTGAAAATCACAAGTTTTTCATCAGGTCAACACGAGTCTCAAAATGGGTTTACTTAAGAAAACTCCACGTTTTCACCCTTAAAATCATGCATATCTACCATGCAGATAACATGCCATAGTTAAAGGAAAACAGTAATCAAAACTTGATTTTTCTCTCGGATCACACAACCGAGATCAAAACGTCATTTTTCCACTCATAACATACTATCGAGGAAAATAAAACGATAAGCAGTAACAAAACAGTATTCTCCACTCGGGTCACACAGCTGAGGAGAAAAAAATAAAATGAAATTCTATGTACTGATTTTGCCACACACCAGGACAAAGGTAACAACTATATACTCCTGTCCATTACCCTAGTCCTAAACCACTTAACGCTTGATAGGTAATGACAAGTTCTATATGGAGTCACAACAATGACGCCATTCACGAAGGCAACTGACTCTTTATGGATTTTCACGACCGATAGAAGAAGCATCCAATACCACATTTACGGGGATTAACTCGAGGGATCGAGGCGAACCCACTCTGCGCACATTTTTGAATTTTCACCAAGGAGCAATAGAGTCTAGAATCCTACTTCGTTGAGCCAAAAGCTCGGTGCCTCAAAAATTGAACATCGACGAAACAAAATTCTGTCTAGATATATGCAAAGTCCTCAGCACCAATAGCAAGAATCCGCTGTCAGTTTGCTGAAAATCGAGCCCCGGGCCTATCAGAATCTAGAGAGAAGATAGAGGTTTCGGGAGAGAAAAACCAGATATGAAAAAAATGAAATTCCAAAATATCTCTAGGCTTTTTCCTTTTATAGACACGGCAAAATATCACGGTTTAGTCGACTGGATCCCCAATCCAGTTGACTGGATAAGGCTACTGGAATTGCAAAATAAGCCTTGTTGACATAGTTCAATCAACTGAATCCCAATTCAGTCGACTGGATCCAACCCCAATCGACTGGGGACACCCGTCTAGTCGACTGGACCACTGGGAAAAACGGTCCTTTGCGAGAAACAGGTTTTTCAACCTTAAACTAAGCCAAACATGCCTCTTTTGAACCCAAACAAGCGTAAAACTCATACGCACATGTTGTTCTACTATGAAGAAATAAAAACCCAACACACCGAGGTCAAGGCTTAACTCAAACTCCATTAACACTTAAATTATTTCAAAAAAAAAAATAGGTCAGGATCTCACAACTCTCCCCCTCTTAAAGGAATTTCATCTCCAAAATTTAACACTAAAACTTAAGCTAAACACCAGCCCATTCACCATCAACAATCTCTTATGCAAACCCAGGAATACTGCACAACTGAAATACCCCAGCAATTGAAATCCCAAGCCTGTCGTCATACAAGGTAAACACGACTTGAAGATTTGATCTCCACACAAACTGTCCACATGTGCAAGTCCCATTGACACAAATGTCTTCCAAGAAACATTTGCAAAACGTTGGATCAAGATCCAACTCACACTGCCAAACCTCAAACATAACTCTCACCGTATATCAACCACTATAGCGACAAACCCATCACACAAGACTAATCTGCCATGGTACGTGGTCCCAAACACTCTCTATTTCAGGACATAGAGACTGTCACCCTCGTCCTCACTGCCAGATACTGGCTCAATCACATCTCACAATGGACTACCTTTGTGAGTCCAAACACATGATGTCGAACCCTAACATCGATCACACGAAGTTACATACTGTACGGACGAACTTTACTCAAGTTCTAACGCTCACCAACCTTCCACTGGCTTTGATACCACATCATCACCCTGCTAATGCTAACAATGCCATCACGAAGCTGACACAACGCCCATCCGCGAGCAACAACACAAACACCTGACTTCAGAGAGAAACTCACTTACTCACCTAGAACACCAAAGAATGCATCACGTCCAAACCTTCATCCTCTATTTGCTCTTCTATCACGAATCACAATTCTCACTCTGAGAACCACTAAGTAATACGTCATTGTCCCAGACAAGATTTCACACAACTGAAAACTAACCCGGCATCACAGCTATAAAGTCACCTAATCTAAACGAGTCACTTAACCAAACGCATCACGTAGACAGAACATCTCATAGGTATCCAAAACCTACAAACCCAACCATGTTGCTCGTGCAACAGCACGTCACTATACGTCACTGCACAACTCAACGTCTCTCCATTAGATCACTGATACCTAGACTACGGATCAACCTTAAATCGAACACAATCGCTATCATCTGATGAGGCCAACGAATGGCTGTCATCCAACATGAAACTCCAACTCATAAAACATACATTAAACCCTTGCGTCCACAATAGCAAGATATTCAGACCCAAGACACCAACCAAGACTTGCATATTACACTTAGCAAATTTCTCACCTCCTAAACTCATCACGACCCTTTCGTTTTCAACCAAGCAAACGGTTATGCCAAAGCACAACACTTACCACAGTCGACGATCACATCCCGACTCGAAGAACTTAGAACACTTCAAAACCCAAACAGAACCCAAACCCAGACTTCTCAAAGTCTACCAAAAATTCACCATGTGAATATCACAGCCTCACAATCCCGACAAATTCCCGCTCTGCCAAGAGCAAGATGGACAACCATATATCCACACAATTCAGAACTAGCCGTAAACAACGGTTAACGATCCTCAGCTGAATACTGTAAAAAGAACACTACATCTCCATCCAACAAAGATGAAATAACTCGCAACAAACAACCGTCCACAAGAAAACTCTCTCTCCGTCTAGAGAAAAGAAAAGGGTCAATGAGGAACCATGACCCAATCTCAGCGCACTCCTAGTACTCATCAAGACTTGGCCCCCAAAGAACCTTGTAAACCTTACCTTAGAACCGCATTGACTACAGTCAAACAATTGCCGTCAACCACGATCATAGCACTCTGACCACCCGCTACACCAAGCTCTCAACTCTTCGGCGTCATTCGCACACATATAAATATCATCAATCTGCACACCTTGTACAACACATCACATGGGATTACACGCTCATCACTAAGCGTGCACGGAGATACATGTCAACATTCCATCGAGCCAAAATCTCACTCCACAAGGTTATACTTACTCACCTAATTCCTACTAGGCAAATCACAATCACTTCACAGTCTCGAACCCACTGCCCAACGCAACTCACATAGAAAGCACACAGCACCATATAAAGGAAACCCAATCCTAAAACCCTTCATTCGGAGTTACCAAGAACTTCCACAACCAAGCAAACACCTTCTGCACTGTCACTCTCAAAGCACACATCGATCATAGGCATTATAACCCATGATTTCTCACTTATTGCCCCAGGCTAGTCGAATCACACGGTATAGCACTAAACCTTATTACTCTACACTTCGTTCCCATGGGCCAATAACATACCCATCTCTGAACCCAAGGTTGAACACAAATAACCTCTAGACATATCATACGCAGGATACGCTGGCTCAGCACTAACCAACCACGTGCACTCAGCACGATTCTCAAACATGAACTCCTGATTGCTAGGGTAACAACCAGACCAAAAACCTGATTTCTCGTAGGAATCTCACAGAAATATTACTCATCGTAGGTTAGACTTATAACCTGAATCATCATCCAAGGTCATCAGACCTAACTCTGACTACCAGCAACATCTTGTTGACCACTACCAACATCCTGACTACCAGGGAGTATCTTCAGAATAACACATTCCGCTATCTCAACACACACACAACCAAGGATTATCACGCTCCCATCCACTATGTTCCCATCTATACTTCATTCTGAGCACATGGCTCATGACATAGCATGGCTCAAGACGTACCTATTCCATCACACAGCCAAAATCACGTACATCAACCTTACCCAAAAGGGATTATCACGAGCCACAGATCTATCCACCAATCTAGTCATGACATCTAATTCCCAGGGTCTCCATCACCTCATCGCCCCTACTCATAAGGCGATCTTGAACACAACTCTAACCTCCCATAGCATATTCTCATAGGAGTCTCTGCTCATAAAGACACTCAACAATCCACCAACCGAGGCCAACCCCACAGGGTTAAACCCAACTCTCTGACGAGTTTCATAATACACCAAGTGATCGACGCTCAACCCATAAACTTACCTTTGCAACTGATAGCAACCGAGTCGCACATTCAAGACCTAAACCACTGTCTCGTCGTCTCAAAGGGTATACAGGTTATATAGAAAGAAAACATGAAACACGACAACCTAAGGTCGATTTTCCATGTTATTTCTAACACATACCACATAATCATGCTAACACAGACGCATCACTTTGGATAACCTACTTAGATTCCACGCTAGAAATCACGTCAGCTAAACGCATTTCTAACTTGGCTCCCAAGTTTGTTAGTCCAAATGTCCAAAAGCAAGACTAATCAATCCCAAGGTCGCACCTCCATACTCACATATACACGGCATCAATATGCTTAACAACTAACATGCTCATGTTTCAAACACAAGCAACCAAGCACACACACATCCTCACAAGGTGACGCACCCTCTTCCCATGGCTCATAGGTATTTGAACCCAGAGAGCTCTGATACCAAGTTGTCACGCCCCAGACTCTGAGCCATACGAAAAAGCCATCGAATAACCACCAAATTCGGCCAAACAGGGGATGGAAACCATAAAGCCCATACGAGGCTAAAACTTTTGTAAAATGCACTACCGAGGATTTATTTGATTTAAAAGAGTAGCAAAGAGACTACGATTACGGTCCCACAAGCTAAGCTTTTAAAACGAAGTACACGTTTGAGATAAAAAAAATCTTTATTTTTAATGAAAGCTTATGCCGTTCTAAAATCTACCTCGAAGTACAACAGTTTGAATAAAGTATAAACCATTTGAAAATCTCGTTTGTAAAATATTGCACCAACCAATAAAAAACGTAGTAAGAAACTACGAAAAATAACAACCAACCCATGGTTCTCTTGAAAAGAATAAAACATACATACAATGGCCCACGGCCATAAGAAAAACATATGGTTTACAATATGTTATACTCAAACATGAAACATATACATAAAGATATAAAATACCTAACAAAGACCACACAATAGGGTCTCGTCAACAGCCACCTCCAGGTACCTCAAGGTCACCCCACAGGATCATGTCTACCTAAAAAAGGCTTCACAATAAAATTTCACACAATGAGCCGAAACTCAATAGAAACAGACTATAAAACTGTAAAGCAGGTTCTGCAATCATAACCATACAGACTCAACCACATGAGCCAAAAAGGTTTTTCTACCCTGAAAATCACAAATTTTCCATCAGGTCAACACGAGCCTCAAAATAGTTTTACTTCAGAAAATCTTACGTTTTCACCCTTAAAACCATGCATATCTACCATGCAGATAACATGCCATAGTTAAAGGAAAACAGTAATCAAAACCTGATTTTTCGCTCGGATCACACAACCGAGATCAAAACGCCATTTTCCCACTTGAAACATACTACCGAGAAAATAAAACGATAAGCCATAATAAAATAGTATTCTCCACTCGGGTCATATAGCCGAGGAGAAAAAGATAAAATGAAATTCTATGTACCGACTTTGCCACACACAGGGACAAAGATAACAACTACAGACTCACGTCCATTACCCTAGTCCTGAACCACTTAAAGCCTGCTAGGTAATGACAAGTTCTAAACGGAGTCACAACAACGACGCTATTCACGGAGGCAACCGACTCTTTACAGATTTTCGCGACCGACAGAAGAAGGATCCAATACCACGTTTACGGGAATTAACCCGAGGGACCGTGCGAACCCACTCTGTGCACGTTTTTGGACTTCTACCAAGGAGCAATAGAAGCCCAACTCATCATATCTACTATCACGGTACATCTGTGAAAATCATTTAAAAACCAACAGTAGCTCAACTATGAAAAATTTGCAAAACTATTATACATCAACATGTATAAGAAGAGATCCAATCCATCCACCACGAGGATCTACTAGCATGTAAAATCATGCTTCCATCAAAACGTTTTAAAAGCTGAGACTCAACTCTAAAGGTTAGCTCCAAACCTTCAAGAAACACGTTTTTTCATAATTTTCACAAAACTCCATTTTTAAAATCACCTTTTTAAAAACTATAGATATCAACACATCTGAATCATAAAATAAACTAAGAAGGTGTAAAAACATACTTTTTACCCGAAAAACCAAGGCTTAACATGAAAATAACATTTGATGCATTTTTTATCCGGTAAAAATACATATAATTACATATAACACCCTTTAACAACAGTAGAGTCTAGAATCCTACCTCGCTGAGCCAAAAGCTCGACGCCTCCAGAATCGAACATCCACGAAACAAAATTCTGTCCGAATATATGTAAAGCCCCCGGCACCAATAGTAAGGATCCACTGTCAGTTTGCTAAAAACCAAGCCCCAAGCCCATCAGAATCTAGAGAGAAGGCAGAGATTTTGGGAGAGAGAAACCAGATCTGGAAAAAATAAAATTTCAAAATATCTCCAGGCTTTTTCCTTTTATAGACACGACAAAATATCACAGTTCAGTCGACTGGACCCCAAATCCAGTCGACTGGATGAGGCTATTGGAATTGCAAAATAAGTCTTGCCGACATAGTTCAGTTGACTGAATCCCAGTTCAGTCGACTGGATCCAACCCCAGTCGATTGGGGACACTCGTCTAATCGACTAGACCACTGGGGAAATTGGTCTTTTGCGAGAAACAAGTTTTTCAACCTTAAATCAAGCCAAACATGCCTTTTTCAAACCCAAACAAGCGTAAAACTCATACACACATGTTGTTCTACTATGGAGAAACAAAAACCCAACGCACCGGGGTCAAGGGTTAACTCAAACTCCGTTAACACTTAAATTATTTCAAAAATAAAATAGGTCAGAGTCTCACAATATCAAACTGCTTAGATAACCATACTTTAACCATAGATAATGCCCCTACACCTGTTTCGATGAGCAAGATATCGTTTACATAAAGTACTAAGAAAATCAGCACGCTTTCGTCAAGCTTCTTGTACACACATGACTCATTCGACTTCTGATTAAAACTATAAAATTTTATGGCTTGATCAAATCTAGTGCTCCAAGACTTCGATGCCTGTTTAAGTTCATAAATAGATCTCTTAAGCTTGCACAACATGTGCTCCTGGTCCTTTGCAATGAATCTGTCTGGTTGTATCATATAGATACACTCGTAAAGACTTCCATTAAGGAAAGTTGTCTTGACATCTATTTGTCAGATTTTATAATCGAAATGAGTAGCAATGGATAAGAGAATTCGGATAAACTTAAGCATAGCTACCGGTGAAAAGGTTTTCTCATAATCGATCCCTTCTTTCTGAGTGAACCCTTTAGTAACAAGCCTAACTTTGAAGGTTTGAACCTTTCTGTCTGCTCCTCTTTTTCTCTTGTAGATCCACTTGCATCCAATGAATTTTATCCCTTCGGGTGGTTCCACAAGTTTTCAGACCTGATTAGAATACATAAATTCTATCTCTGAATTCATAGTCCTTTGTCAAAGATCTGCATCTTTGTCTTGAAGTGCTTCATTGTAGTTACAAGATTTGGTATCTAGTTCTGCCATGATCTTGTCAAAAGACTCTCCCAAGAACATATACTAATCAGGTTGATGAACAATCCTTTCACTATGCGAGGCACTACCTATGTCTGTGTACTAGCAGTAACACGTTATGCAGGATCTGAACCATGTGCTTCAGCACCCTGTTCATGATTTACATATGTTTCGATAATCTTCCCACTACGACGAGACAATAGGATATCAGTGACTTGTGGTTCTTCTTCCGTTCTACTGGTATTTTCACTCAGTTCATCTAGAATAATTTTGCTTTTGGGCCTCTAATCCATAATATAATCATCTTCAAAGAATCGGGCATTAATACTAACAATGACTTTTTGATCCTTAGAATTATAAAATGGACCATCATTAGTTCCCTTATAATACCCCATAAAGAAACAGATTCTTGTCCTTGGTTTCAACTTACCCGCGTTCCCTTTCAGTATATGTGATGGATACTCCTAAATCTGAATGTATTTCAGACTACGCTTACGCCTGGTCTACAATTCAGTGGGAGTAAAAGGTATTGACTTATACGGTAGCAAGTTTAGAATCTAAGCCACTCTCTATAAAGTGAGTCCCCAAAACGAATTGGGTAAATTTGAATAACTTATCATGGATCTTACCACCTTCATAAGAGTCCTATTCCTTCTTTCTGCTACATCATTCTGCTGTGGAGTGCCAGGTCCAGTCAATTGGGATATAATATCCTCTGATGACAGGTAATCTTTAAAATCTCCAAAGAGGTATTTTTCACCATGATTGGATCGTAGTGATTTGATATTTTTACCTAAATGCTTCTCCGCCTCCACCTTGAATTTTTTGAATTTCTCAAAGTATTCAAATTTATGGTGCATCAGATAAATGTATTTATACCTTGAGTAGTCATCAATAAATCTGATAAAGTACTCAAAGCCACCTCTAGCTCGGATTGTCATTGGACCACGCACATTAGAATGAACAAGCTCTAATGGTTCTTTAACTCTATATCCTTTGGCCAAAAGGACCTCTTGGTATCTTACCCTCTAAGCAAGATTCACAAAGTAGAAATGCCTCCACTTTCAATGAACTCAAAGGTCCATCACTACCAGTCTATTTACCCTTTTTAGATTAATATGACCCAAGCGTAAGTGCTAAAGAAACGTTTGGTTCATTAAATAAGAAAACTTTCTCTTATATGATACATTAGATGTATTATTCATTTCAGTTAGTTGCGGTGTAGGAGAGATAGGAGATACGACATATAGATTATCCACTAATGTACCAAAATAAATAAAATATTTATTCATTTTCATATCGACAGAGTCACCAAAATAAACAGAATATTTATCATTTATTAAACTCTAGATTGAATTTTTTTAATCGAAGGTACATAAAGACAATCTTTCAGAAGAAGTATCCTATCTCTACTAAAACTGAAAGTGACATCTCCTACTGCAACTGCTGCCACTCTTATATTATTGTCCATGTGTAGGTATATTTTTTCATCATTGAGCTGTTTGAATTTTTGGAACCCCTACAAAGAATTGCAGACATGATTAGTTGCTCACATATCTACACACCAGGTACTGATAGATAACACCGCTAAATATGTTTCAACCACAAGTAAACAGAAATCACCTTGTTTGTTCTGCTTACTAAGAAAAGCCAGACACTTCTTTTTTCAATATCCAAACTGGTTACAGTTATAGCACTTGCCTCTTGATTTCTTCATACCAGCTTTTGGTTCCTTAACTACTTTTGGACATGTGTTTCCCTGTGTCTGAACATTTTTCTTCTTCTTGTCTTTTGGATTAGAGAAAGAACCTTTCTTAGCCATGCACATTCACATAACTTGGCTTCCTAAGAATACCCTCGGCTGCTTGAAGTTCCTTAATAAATTTTGCCAATGTATAGCTGAGATTATTTATAGAATAATACAGGCAAAACTACTTAAAACTGTCAGGCAGTGACTGGAGTATGGTATCGATCTGGATTTTTCCATCAATTTTAGCTTCAAGAATCTCCAGTTCATTTAAAAGATTGATCGTCTTCAGAACATGATCCCTAACTGGTGTACCTTTAGCTATGTTTGCATTCATTAGAGATCTCATGGCCACCTGCCTAGTAGCACGATTTTGATCCGTAAACATATCTTTGGAATTCATAATCATGTCATTGGCACTGGGTATAAACTGATACTGCAAGACAATTGACATTAAAACCAAAATGTAACAGCGAGCCATCTGATCAGCTTTCTGCCACTTCTGATGGGCCTAGGTTTCCTGTTCGGTTGCCCCCACATTAGTGACCGGTAGACATATCTCTGTTAATACAAATTTATAATCCTTGGTAGTTAAGACACTGTCTAAGTTTCGTTTTCAGTCAACATAGTTTAATCCCGTAAGTTTGTTTTCTTTGAGTATAAAAGCGAGTGGTTTAAAAGCTATTATAATCCTGAGAATCGCATAATTAAAATAACCATTAATTATGACGAGCAAAATTTTAAATTTATTTTAATTTGGTTCTCTCTACTATTTTAAAATTAATTTGCCAGCAGTCTGGTTCCTTGTGAATAGCATGTCTCGGCGGGAGGACGTCTACTATCCATTATTTAACCAGACAAGCCAATTTCTTTTAAATAGCCGATATAGGTTCAGTTCAGTATATAATAGCAGTAACTCATATGGAAATGATACTATTATATACATGTTAGTAAACAGGCAACCCAAGAGGGGGGGGAGAATTGGGTTCTTTGCTAGCTATGGATAATTAAAAATAACTTTTCAGAAAA
>JAOTRH010180247.1:0-12032 GCA_034768845.1 Heliamphora exappendiculata | reverse complement strand
CTGGGACAAACGCGGCCACTAGACCAATCAGAATCAATGCGCTCGAAAGCCACGTTCCGTAGTTGAGCATTCTCGCGAGCAGCAGTTCGAGATTCCTCATTATTGAGGCAATCCTGCCGCGTGAAAGCCTAGCGCGGCGAAAAGCATTTGCGCGGCAAGAGCTATGAGAACCAGAACAAAAGCGAGGCGTAGTTTCTCGCTCGACAGCCGCATGAGGATTCTTGCGCCTAGTAGCGATCCCGCTACGGAGCCGATCGCGACAGGCCCTGCGATGCCGGGGTCGATGCTTCCTCTCATGTAGTAGGCACCTGCGCTGGCTGCCGCGGCGACACCGATCATGAAGTTGGAGGTCGCCGATGAAACCTTGAGCGGCAGGCGCAGGGCCGTGTCCATAGCCGGGATTTTCAGAACTCCGCTACCGATCCCCAGCAACGCGGAGATTAGTCCGGCACCCTACATCAGGGCCATGCCCGCCGGGAGGTTGTGAACTTTGTATTCCTTGCTTTCCGTTGCGGGCGCGACGCGCTTCGTCATCATTTGCTTCGCGGAGAGTAGCAGGATTGCGGCGAAAAGGATGAAGAGCCAGCGCACCGGCACAATGCCGGATGCGAGTACGCCGGTTAAAGCGCCTGTCGTGGTGGCGACTTCCAATTTGATGGCGAGGCGGATGTTCGTCAATCCTTCACGAAGAAAGGTCGCGGCGCTGCCGCAAGAACATGCGATAACGGATACGATGCTGGCCGCGATGGCGGTGTGAATCTCAAGGTGGCCGAACATGGTGAGCACAGGCACTATGAAAATCCCTCCTGCCATGCCCAGCATGCCCCCGGCGGCGCTAGCGGCCAGAGAAACCCCGAAGAGCCAGAGGACGAAGGCTCCGTCCATGTCAGTTTGCGATTCCGCCAGGCTGTGGCCGGCTGCTCACTTAGCGGGCACCGGCTTTCGTAGATCCGGCTGAGCCTCCAGCCAAAAGTAGAATTCGTCAATCCAGTGGTCGCTTGTCTTGCCTTGTTTCCTCATTCCAAAGCCGTGGCCGCCGGATGCGAATAGGTGGAGTTCGGGCTTATAGCCAGCAGCCTTGAGCGCGTCGTAGAAACGCGTGACTAGCGGACCGGCACCGGCGTCGTCTTGTGCGGCTGCCAGAAACATCGGCGGCAGGCCCTGGGGAATCGGCGGAACTTCGTTAAATGGTCCGCCGTAGATGAATCCGGCGAAGTTGGGGTGTGCATCCGACTGTAATACGACGGCGGAGGCTAGGATTGCGCCGGCTGAGAAGCCCATCAGAACGATGCGTTGGGGCGATATGCCCCAATCCGCGGCATGGTCGCGCACGACGTTGACTGCCCGGATTCCGTCGGCGATGGCAAATTTGTCGTAGCGCTCCATCAGGCTGCGATCGGTCTGTGCTGCGGCCAGGGCTGCGGTGGCGGACTGTAATACCTTTGCGGGCTCATTGCCTTCGACCTGAAGCAGGCGGTACTTCAGAACAATGGCGGCGTAACCTCGCGCGGCGAGCCACTTCGCGGCATCGTGCCCTTCGGAATCGATCGATAGCCAAACGAAGCCGCCACCGGGAGCGATGATGACCGCCGCTCCGTTAGCGTTGGCAGGTTCGGGAAGGTAAACGGTGAGCGTTGGAGTACTCACGTTCATCACGCGCTGATTGCCAGGGTTGCCGACCACAGTTTCGGGTTGTTTCCATTGTTCGGAGCCGGGGGCAACTCCCGGCCAAAGGTTCATCACCGTTTTCGGAGCCATCGGCGCCGGGGATTGGGCGAAGGCGAAGGTGGTTAAGACCAAATTGCAGAGCAAAATGCGCTTCGAGAGAATGAGTGCGGGCGCCGGGAGCATCTTCTTAGGAATTCCTCTGGACGAGCGTATCAGTCATTTACCCACGGTGGATCTCTGTCGCAAGGGTTACGGACGCCAGCGCCTCGATCCGGCTGCCGTGTTTCGGGTGGCGCGGACATTCATCAGTTCTTCCATAGAGAAACAAACTCCGCTGCTGGAAGCCTACCGCTTCCAGGAATCGAATCATTTCCGCACCAGTAGGGCGCGGCAGCTTAGGCATGGATGGGGTCTAGTTCGAGATCCATTGGCCGAAGCGCACTTGGCTGATTTAATCGGGCCATCGCATCTTCTAAACCGAATTCCTCGACATAGGCCAGCAACGCTTCACGCAGGTCGGACATTGCCTCGTCCTCGGTCGCGCCTTCGCCGTAAGCCGGGATGTCAGGCACCCGAGCTGTGAAGCCGCCGAGTTCGGTGTCCGGAATCAGTTCGACGGTCAGGCGCTGCATGTTCCTAATTTAGCAAGCCTGCAAACTGTGTAACCGGGGAGCGAACCATTGGTTGGCTAAGCTCCGCGCGGCGTGGCGACTTTGCTTTTCATGCCGGGTTAGCTCACGTATAGGTCTCTTATGCTGATCCGTGCAACGCTGCTCTTTGCTGCAATTCTTCAGATTGCGGCTGCCGCGTCGACCCCTCTTCTGGTTGCCGTTACGAATGCCGCTAGCTTTGCCTCGGGGCCGCTTTCACCGAGTGAGATCGTCGTGTTGTTTGGGAGTAATCTTGGTCCTTCTTCGCTGGTTTCACAGACGCCGCTCAACAGTCAGTATGGTACGAGCCTGGCAGGCACGCAGGTATTGTTTAACGGAATCGCGGCTCCGCTGATTTACACGAGCGCAGGACAGGTTGCAGCCATTGTTCCGTTCGCGATTGCGGGCCAAACCAGCGTTACTGTGCAGGTCATTTATCTTGGCGCGGCTTCCGCGGCAATCCCGGTATCTGTTTCCGCGACTCAGCCCGCACTCTGGTCGGCCGGCGCCAATGGGAAGGGGCCGGGGGCTGTGCTTAACCAGGATGGGACGCTGAACACCGGCGCGAATCCGGCTGCGGTGGGATCCGTCATTCAACTCTTTGGCACAGGGGGTGGATTGGCTGTTCCCGCGAGTCTCGATGGCAGTGTAGCCAGTCAGGCTGGTTCTTTGGCTCAAGTCATTTCGGTGATGATCGGCAACATTAGTGCTCCGGGAGTTTTATATGCCGGGCCAGCACCGGGGCAGGTGGCCGGCGTCTTTCAGATCAATGTGACGATTCCATCCGGAGTGCCGTCCGGGTCGGCGGTCCCTGTGGTTGTTTCGAGTGGAGGGAACTCCAGCCCTGCTGCTGTGACTGTTGCGGTTCACGGGGCGTCAGGGCCCGCTCTTATTTCGGTAGCAGTGTCGCCTGCCAGCGTTTCTTTAACGCCGGGTGGCACAAAGCAACTCGTCGTCATGGGGACAGATAGCAATGGATTAACGCAGTCCCTCGTACCTTCGGCCGAGACTTTTCAATCGTCTAATCCAAATGTCGCGAGTGTCAGTGCCGCGGGGGTTCTCACTGTTTCATCTAACGCGACCCTCGGTGCTACTGCGGTGATCACTGTGATCGACAATGCTTCCGGTCTGAGGTCCTCGCCGACTAATTCGATATCGGTCAGTGTCGCGGCGCCGGCTAACCTTGGTCCCCCTACTGCCAATAGCGTTACCGCGGCGATTGCTACCGCTAAGAACAATGCCCTATGCACTGCGATCACACCGTTCTACTGGGAGATTGGAAATAGTAGTGCGCCGCTTGCCAGTGCCAGCGTTGGGGCGGATTCGAGCGGTAATGCCGTGGTGGCCACAACTCAGTTTTCGATTGCGTCGGCGTCGAAATGGGTCTATGGCACCTACGTGACGCAGTTGCGCGGCTCGGCTGCCGGATTGACTACACCCGATATCGACTTCCTGCACTTCACGAGCGGCTTTACCAACATGGGCAGCGACACAACAAGTAGCGAATGCCCGTCGACGAATACGCCTGACACCGTGAATACGTGTCTTGGGCTGATCAATGCCGCCAACAAGCTTCCTTACAGCTATCAGAGTGCCGATACCATCGGTAAATTCGACTACGACAGCGGACATCTTGAAAACCACGCGAGCCTTTACGGGGGGCTTGGGGATGTTCGGGACATCATGCTTGGGACCACGGTCGGGCCAGCGCTTGGTTCCAGCGTTGCTCTTACGTATACGGAGCCGCTTTTGGCGGGCGGCATTTATACCAGCGCCAGTTTCTACACGCAGATGCTGCGCAATATCCTCGACGGTTCGCTGTTTATGCATGACGCTTTAGGGACGAATCCTGTTTGCACGTTGCCGTCGGCACCCGGGTGCAACGCGGTTTATAGTCCGATTCCGGAAGCGTGGCATTATTCGATGGCTCACTGGGTGGAAGACGACCCGGCAACTAACGGCGACGGGGCATTCAGTAGCGCAGGCGCTTTCGGGTTTTATCCGTGGATTGAGGCGGCGAAGACATACTACGGCGTTATTTCGCGGCAGAGTCCGACAGGCAATGGGCAACAGAATGGCTATCAATCCGCTCGCTGCGGGCGTTTGATTCGCCGCGCTTGGGACACGGGAGTTGAGCAGACGGGCGTGATTCCGAGGTAAATTCAATTCGCCACAGGAGCCTTCGCCTTCCGGCCCCCTTCGCTTACTGCAAGGTAGCCAGCGCAAGCTTCGCGTCGTCGTTTTCTGCCTTCGCTGATCGGGCTCGTTCTTTTGCCGACAGAGCCGCGTCTTCAAAGCCGTACTCTTGGCAGATCAGGCTGTACACAACCCAGGCGCGAGCATCGATGTTGCTAACGTCGGAATCGCCGACGGCCTTTTTCAACGCATCCATGGCATCGTCCGGTTTCTGCAGGAGCGCATCCACAAGCGCGATCAAATAGTAGTTGAGATGCTGCATATTCGACAAACCTCCGCCATCCACCTTGGTCAAAGTTGCCAGTGAGTCCGCGGTGACCTTCTTCTGGAAAATGGCATTCCATGCCCGGAACTCTTCGACTTCTCCGGGGCCGGACGCCGGCTTCATCTTTTCCAAAGCTTCTTCAACGGATGCGGCGTTTTTCATGCGAATCCGGGCAAGGACAACTTGCCGCCACCTACGGTTATCGTCCTTGGCGTGTTCCAGCGCCGCCGACTCCAAGGTTTTCCAATCGCTCAGTCCCGCGGCCGCTTCTTCGACATAAAGAAGACCTTCGTCATGGAAAGTTTTTGACGCCTTCAATTGATTGCCGTATTTCAACAATTGGTCCCACTGTTTGGAGTGCGAAAACGTTTCGCACAAAGCTGCCTGGATTTCCGCCTTGTCCATCTCCGGCCTCGGTTTGGCCAGGGTTGCCTCCAGGATCTGAACGGCTTCATCCGACTTCGTGCCTGCCCCGATCAGGGCTGCCGCAGCGGCGCGAATGGTGTCTGGCCCTCGAGTCTCCGGCTTCAATCCCGACCAAATACTGTGGGCTGCCGGCATCCAACCGTTCGCACCGGCGGTGACCACCTTGGCCGATTTGTCGAGCCACCACTGGGCGCCTTCGATGTCCTTCTGTTTTAGTAACTGCAGCGCCCGTTTGCCCGCGTCATCGTAACCACCAAGGATCTTGTAAGCGCCACCCTCCCGAACCACGAACAAAACCATGTCCTTGGAGGAGCCCGCTTGCATGGAAACCCGATAGCCGTGTTGCTCGTCGCCTTCTTTCTCCGCCTTTATCATTACGGCGGAGATATCTGCTACGTTCTGCATGGTCAACCCGATCCTACTCATCTGCTGTTCGGTGGCCGCCAAGCTTGAGCGAATATCGGATGCAGCCTCTTCAAAACCCTCCATGTTCGCGTCGGCGGTCAATAAGGGTTTGACTTTCTCCCTGCTCAATTGACCTGCAAGTATTTGGAACACGAACTGTTGGACGGGGGACTCCGGGTCAGCAGGATCCAGAGCAATATCTTCCTGGCGTTTCGCGCGGCTCAGCAATTGGTCAAACGCGGCCACCTGCGGATCGGTTGAGATGCGCGCCGCGGCCTGCAGCAAGACGTGTGCCTCCTCATATCGCCTGGCATGCATCAACATCAGAGTCACGGCCGCCAGCATTTGCACTCGTGCGGTGGGTTCGGGGACTGAGGCCTGTAAGGCGACAATAGCCTTCGCGGGCCCATCTCGGAGAGCGCCCGTTGCCGCAAGGACGACAGTGCGCTGGGGTTCAGACGATTTCGCGGCTTCTGTAGCGGCCTCCGCGTACTGCCCGCTATAGAACAACGAGGCAGTCAGATTCGTCTGGATAACAGCGTTGAATTGTTTTTTCTGGGTCTCCCGGTAAAGCCCGATCGCTTCTTTGACTCCGTCCCGGTCTCCGTAGCGTACTCCATGAGAATCGAACTCCAGGAGAATCGCAAGATCCAGCTTGGCCAAGAAATCGTCCGGATCTACCTCAAGAGCCTTGCGTTGATATTTCACCGCTTCGTCGCGATTCCAGTCTCCGCGGCGCAGATGTCCAAACGAATCGTTTTGCCAGGTCCATGCCAACGCTTGCCAAGCATTGGTCGATTGGGGGTCAAGCTCGGTCGCCTTTTTCGCTTCCGCCCGCGCTGCGGAGCCTAGCCCGCAAGTCACCAAAAGCCGCGAAAAGCGGATGCGGGCCGTAGCATCGGCGGGATGAGCGGATACGTCCTTGCGCAGCAAAGAGATCGCTTTGCCCGCTTGCCCGATGGCAAGGTATTCCGCAGTCTCGGGAACAAAAGTAATCACATCGCCGGTCTGAGCCTCCATTCGCTTGAGGGCCTCGCGCATGGCTTCGTACTCAGTAGCTGTGAGGCGTCTCTGGGGTACGACGAGCTTGTAAGTAACGTCGACGATTCCGTTGCCTGCGGCTTGGAATTTGCGCGAATAAACCAGTGGACCGAGTTTTACTTCGTTTGATTCAGGGAGTTTCCCCACCTTGAACAAAACCGGCGGGCGAAGATGGTAGGCATGTTCCGTTGTTCCTGCAAGCGGGAAAACGAAATCGGCAGAACGTTTCGATGCCGCCGTCTTTTCGTCTTCCTCGGCTTGATTTCGCAAGTTCCACGGGATGGTCTTGAGGACACCCGTTGAATCCAGCCTGACCTCAGCAGTTTCAGCCGTCGTTACGGCCTGCGGCGTTTCCACTGCTTCAAATGAAACACGCACGGTGGAGTTCAGATCATCACTGCCCTCTAACTCGTAATGCCCCAGGGACTTTGCCTGATATGCCGACTTTACGTATTTTTCGAGGGAATCCTTGAGATTGCTGTTGGAAATGTATTGCTGCCGGAGCCGGGCTTCGGTTGAGCCGGTCCCCTCCATGATCTCGGTAATGTTGGCGCGACCGTAGTCCTTGAAGCGAATGTCGTATGTCCGCCGTTCCCACTTCCCGCTTTGCTCCGGCACGGTTGTGAGCGCGGTCGTGGCTGGAGATGCGATCAGTGCCTGCCGGCCCTGGTCGGCTTCGGGAAGGTCTCCGCTATGATAATCGTTCGCGGTGGCATCCACCCACATTGGTTTACCGGGAAGATCGATGTAGACGATGGCATGGTCGAACCACTCGGTACCCGGTATTTCCGGATTTGTGTCGACACCATAACCCGCATTCAAGAGGGCGACGAACGCCTTGAGCCCAGCCTTCCGGAGCATGGCCACCAAGAGGGCAGACTTATCCTTGCAATCGCCGTATTTGCGCGCTAACACTTCGCCCGGCCGGGCGGGCACGACAGCCGCTTCTCCAAACTCTACGCCTGTGTATCGGATGTTGCGATGGAGTTGAGATACGAGGGCCGCAACAAGAGCTTCAGGCGGCGCGTTTGGATCGATTGTACCCATGAACGCCTTTACGTCCGCGGCTTCGATCTGAGTGTCGACGATCGAGCTGTATCGCCGCGCAATCCCCTGCCAGGACGGCGCCGTGGTGAATGCCAGATATCCGTAAGCGGGCACATCAAAGGGCAGATTTGTTTCGAACTCCTTGCGGGCTTTCATGGGGGGGAGATCCAGCTCCACACGCGTGGCTCCCTTCGGCGAGGATCGTTGCAGCGCGTTGCCAGGTATTCCTCGCACTGCAACTGAAAGCTGGATGCCTTTGGGCGCATCGATTGCAACATGTAAGTGCTCCAAAGGAACGAAATCTAGTGCGCTCACTCGATCCCCCACGCCGCCTTCGGCAAATGCCGGACCTATATCCATCGTGAGTTCATATTCGACAATGGCTCCCGCAGCAACGGCGGGCAAAGGGGCCCGTAAGACGCGCGCGTCGGAGAAAACGCTCTCTTCGGATTCGGCTGCAGGGGCATCGGAGATGGTCTTCGGGTCAAGGTTGTGGACTACACCATCGCTGGTAAGCACGCGGGCGCGGAGCGACGGCTTGGCCTCACGCCAAGGTTGGTACTTTCGCTCAACAGATGACCATTCGTCCACGGAATCCTGACGAACGATCCTATATACCTTGCGGTATGTCTGTTGCAGCCGTCCCGTTGTGGTGACTGTATAGCGGTGATCTTCCAGAAGTATGTCTATGGGTTGATCTGCCGGGACTTCAATGCCTTTTGCCGCTTTGAGGAGAGCGGCTGGGTCAGGAGAGAAGGGTTGATCCCAGGGTTGTGCTCCAGCCATCGCAACAGGGATGGAAAAGATGAAAACAACGAAGGCCACAACTTGCTTGCAGAACATTTTCGCCAGTTTAACAGCGGGGCCAGGTAAACAATTCGAAGTGGCTGAAAGATTGGGGATACAGGCCGGCGCTGCCATCGGGTAGAAGCTTACCAACACGATACAAACGTTCGGGTTATATTCCTTTCGCGGCTTCGAGAAGCCCATTTACCTTCTTCAATAGTTGATCGGGGCTGAATGGCTTTTGTAGGTAGACTAAATCCGCCATGTCGATTCCTCGCCCGCCGATATTCTCTTTGGCGTGGCCTGACATGAACAGGACTTTCGTTGTTGGCCGCATCTTCGTAACCAGGTCCGCTAATTCCTGACCGTTCATGATAGGCATGATCAGGTCTGTCAAGAGCAGGTCGATGGTTCCCGTGAATCCTACTGCGAAGGTGACGGCTTCCGCCCCATTTGCAGCCAGTATCAGGCGATAGCCTTTTCGCTCCAGCACGGTGCGAAGGAATTGCCGAACGCCTTCTTCGTCCTCCACTAGCAGGATCGTACCGCCGGCGCTGCCAGCTACTGGATCAGCGACGGCAACTGCAGGTTTCGCCGGCGCGTTGGCGGCGCGCGGGAAATACAGGTGAAATACTGTGCCTTCGTCCAGAGTGCTATCTACTTCGATTTTCCCCGAGCTCTGCTCCATGATGCCGTAGACCGTGGCAAGACCAAGGCCCGTACCTTTGCCCGGCTCCTTCGTCGTAAAGAATGGCTCGAACAGGTGGCTCAGCACCTCGGGGCTCATTCCGGCGCCGTTATCAGACACGCCGAGGTATACCCATGAGCCGGGCTCTACATCCTTCGTCTCGACGAGAATTCGGCCTCCTCTGGGCATTGCATCTCGCGCGTTGAGCAACAGGTTCATCACGATCTGGTGTATCTGGCCGGCATCGGCAACTACGCCGCCCAAGTTGGGGCCGAGGCTGGCCGTCAATTCGATGTCTTCGCCGATCAATCGGGAGCACATCTTGACGGCCTCGTTCACTACTTCGTTCAGGTCCAATATCTGGGGCTGGACAGCTTCTTTGCGGCTGAAGGTGAGAAGCTTACGAGTGAGTTCTGCCGCGCGTTCTCCGGCGCCTCGGATTTCCTTCAGGCTCTCCACGTACCCGAGCTCGTTGTCCTGACCTTTGATCAAGAGGTCTGCGTAGCCATTGATGATTTGAAGCAGGTTATTGAAGTCGTGCGCAACGCCCCCCGCAAGCCTTCCAACAATTTCCAGTTTCTGCGCCTGGAGGTAACGTTCCTCGATTATCTTGCGCGCGGAAGTGTCTCTCAGGGCCCACTGCCTGCCGGCGATCCGTTCGTCTTCCAATACCTCAGTGGAGAGGGCTTCAATCCATATCCGCGAGCCATCGGCGCGGATGCCTTCGTACTCGAATCGGTCAGTCGTGTCCTTCTTATCAGTTTGCGCTTCCTGCCATTCACGGAAACGCATGCGCCATTCCGGTGCAACGTAGTGCTCAAACGAGGTCTTGTTGATGTCTTTTCCTTCCAGACCAAACCATTGTTGAAAGCGGCGGTTGGCGAAGATTAGATGACCTGCGCGGTCCTCCACCACGATGGCATCGTTGACATTCTCAACTAGCCGGCGATAACGTCGCTCACTTTCAAATAGCGCTGCTTGAGAGGCTTCCCGTTCTACGGCAAGCTGACCTTCGGTTTGTTCCGCGCGCCGTTTCTCCCGCTTGTAATTCAGCAGAATGATTGCCGGGAAAGTTGCTATTAGTGACACGGTGACGGGAAGCGGGGAGAATAGCAATCGCGTCGTGGAGACCAGTAATGCGGAACTTGCCCACATTCCGGCCACGCCTGCGACTACGATCAGCGCGCTTTGCCGGGCGCGGCCCCTGGCAAACAAAAAAGTGGCGGACATTCCTGCAAATACGGCGAGGAGAGCCTCCAGCAAGTGGACGGATTCCGGCTGGTGGAACGGATCGGCTGCCAGTAGATTGTCGATGGCGGTGGCCTGGACCTCGGCATCGGGAAACTGGGGGTCGACCGTAGTTGCTACGGGGTAGGGCAATCCCGGTGCGGAGCCTCCAAGAATTACGATTTTGCCGCGCAGTTCCTGGCTCAATGCAGGCGCGGCGCCGCTCATTAGCTGGGCAGCGGAAACATAAGAGAACGTGCGCTGTGGTCCGCGGAGTCTGAGGCGCATGGCACTGCGGCCTTCGAGGGGAATCACCTGTTTTCCGATGCGCAGAGATTTACCGGCATCCAGGCGGACTTGCATCCCAGGCGCTTCTCTATAAGCCTGGAACGCGGTAAGGGCCAGGCTCGGGTAAAGGCGGCCCTGGTATTCCATGGCGAGAGGGATGGTTCGCAGCCGGCCGTCTGCTTCGATTGCGGCGTTCATGAAGCCGGCGTTGGCGGCGGCGCGGGAGATCTCGGGGGCATTGCACAGAACTCCTGTTGGACGAAAGAACGCGCTCTCCTCCTGGGCACCGGCATTGATTACCGCAGCCTGGAGGGGCGGCAGATGGCAGTTGCCTGAATTTGAGGATCCGCCATCGAAGCGGAACGCGTAACCGACGACCACGGGGCGGCCGCTGATAACCCCGGCAAGAACATGGTCGTTTCCTGCGGAAGGCGCGGAGCGATCTTCGGTGTCGAAGAGAATATCCAGAGCAACAACCGCTGCGCCCGAGTCAAGAATCCGCTGCACGACGGAACCGACCAAGTCCCGAGGCCACGGCCAACGACCCAGCGCGGCCAGGCTGGGCTCATCGATCTCTACGATCGCCACTTGGCCCGAGGCCTTGCCTCCTCCGGCCCAGCGCGTGACTGCATCGCAGGCAAGGTTGTCGAGATCGCCGACCAACTTGGGACGCAGGCTGAAAATCGCAGCTACAAGTGCCGCGATGATCGTGCCAGCGAGAATGACGCGCATTCGGGAAGTTTAACGGACGATGATCTCGACTCGCCGATTACGGGGTTCGGCTCTGTTGGGACCGGTTTGGACGAGGAGATCGGCATCGCCGTGGGACTCGATGAAGAGGTCCGAAGCGGAGGCACCCTCACCACGGAGAATGCCGGAAACTAACTGAGCCCGGCGCAAACCCAACTGATAGTTCGCGGGTGAATTGCCAGTGGTGTCGGTATGACCGATGATGCTGATGGCGGTCGACCTGCGGTCCTGAACCGCTTTGAGTATGGCCGGCATTTGGGCCTGGGATTCGGGCGTCAGGATGTCGCTGTTCTCACGAAAATAGACCAAGAATGAGAGCTCCGGCGCAGGCAGGCCGGCCAGCAGTTGTCCGAAACGGCGATTTACCTCCGTTGCATCCATGATGAACGGCGCGCCGGGAGCGGCGCCGGGATCCATGTAAACCGCCTGGTTCGCCTGGTTCAGGGTTTGGGAGCCCGCGCTGTTGGTGACGGAGATAGTTGATACTTTGCCATCCGCCTCTGCCAGCAGAACGACGACGTTCGGGTGCTGCGCAGGTGGCGGCGGGGGCGGCGCCTGGACGACGGGCGGAGGAACGGCGTGACGGCACGATATG
>JAOTRH010180236.1:0-12032 GCA_034768845.1 Heliamphora exappendiculata | reverse complement strand
TGCTCCCACCTACCTCCAACGGTCAAGAACTCACAAGAACTTATATAAAGAGTTACTTCTCAGCATTTAAGAAGGTTAGAGACTTGCATTTACTGTTCTATTGATGAAACCAATTTGAGAAATTATCAAGCTCACATTTATTGCTGCAACTCATGTTCTTGTTCCTCATCTCTCTTTACCCTTTCATTTATTGTAAATTAATTTTGTAAAGGGAGTGAGTACTCTTTATTTATTACATTTTATTTATTGTAGTCAAGGGTGAGCCACTCTTTAGCCTTTGAGTGAGTGAGTGAAACTCATCAAAGAAGAGTTCAAGAGAGATTAGAAGAAAATAGGGTCTTATTTTCATAAGATCTTCTTGAAGTTGTATGAGGCTTGTGAATGTACCCGTAAATATTCAAATAGTTCAAGGAGAATCTTGAAGCTTGTAAATGCTTGGAATACGCCCGGAAGTACTCTGGATAGTGGAAATACTCAAGGGAGATCTTGCGGAGTGGACGTAGGCTAGGATAAAGCCGAACAACTATAAATCGCTGGTGTCTGATTCTATTTCTTTATCCCTCATCTTTTAATATTTGCATTGATTATATCTTTACATATCTTGCTTTATTGCAATATTAAAAAATTTCTAAAAATATTTGAAATTGCTATTTTTTAAAGACCCAATTCACCCCCCTCTTGGGTTGCCTAGATCTAACAGCCTGAAATGCCAAATATAACCCATAGGGTCAGTTTTCCCATCATATAGGTTGAATTTGGGAGTTTGGAACTTCCTAGGCGGATCTGTCCCGTCCACCTCCCTTGTAAATGGGGAGGCTGATATTTACTCTAATGCCTTCCGGGCTACGTCCTGAGCCGACCTCCCCGTAGCCGGCCGTAATCTCCTCTTGAGCTGGAGGTTCAACCACTGTTTAAGCTCTTTTTTCTCCTTCGCATGCCCGAGCTCCCTGCCAGCCTGTCGTTGCTGCTCATGACGGCGCACGGCTAGTGTTTGGGTGTTGCTAGAGATCTAGGTTTGCCATTGTCTCCCCCTTTTGGAGCCTGAGACACGGCTCTTCTCAGGGTCCTCTTCTCGTCGTTCCAGTCGAGGATCCCTCCTCGAGCTATAGGTTGCCTGAGGCCGAGCAATGTCTCTCCTCCGATCACGGTCGGACCTTTCACGGCTGGCCTCTTAGTGCTCAAACCGGGCTCTTGGCGAGCACCGGTTCATTTGAGTTCACATCTCGTGGAGCTCTTGTTGGAGCCTGACCAGCTGTTGGTCCCTCCTGTTTAGCTCATCCTGATATCCTTCTAAAACTTGCTGCATGGTGTAACGTGGGGGGTATCCCCCTCCAGAAGGGGTTATTTCGCGATAACCCCCTACATTGGTCCGTTCTCTCCTATGGTTGAGCATAGCTCCATCAACGTGAACTTCAGAGGCCACTAGGTGTCCCCTTCTACAGTGAGTTGCATGTGATGCTTCTGCGCGTGGTGCGCGTGGCTCTCTTTGCTCTTCAAGATCGTGGTTCTCCTGACTAGCCATGGAGGTGTTCTAGATGATTCCCACAAACGGCGCCAAATTGTAGAGGATTAGGATTTGGATCCACTGGTCTGGTCCAAGCTGGCTGAGGTGTCAGGGACGAACATCACGTGTTTGCCTGCACATGAAAGGGGTGAGATGCCCGCCGATGGCTTTATACTAGTGGACCCTCCGACGATCAAGTCAGGCAAGGAATTTTGGAGAGAAAGAAAAACTTGAGAGAATATTTTGATAGAGTTTCGACTTAGTAAAAGAGAGCCTACTTGAATCTTCCCATTTGATGGCTATTTATAGGAAGAAAAAATACTTGACTCGCTTGTGGTGTCCGACCCAACTCGAGCAGGTCAGGTTGTACTTCCTCTCTCTGATCAATGTATAGCAATTAATGGTTTGATGGTAACCTATCAGTGCCATCATTGGATATCTCTGCAAGATCTTTCTACAAGTACTTTTTGTCATGTCAAGATGTCCATAAGCATTCAGGCCTAGCTTGAGCTAACCCACATGCCTAATCTGGGCTAGGGCCAAACCATCCTTATTTGACGACCTTACCCCTAAGTTGGCCTATTTGTTACTGATCTCTCACCATCATATATCACTTTTTTAATACGCGTATCAACCCGACTACTAAACCCCAAGCTCGAATCTAGAGGTTGCACAGCTCATTCTGCTCGGACCTGGATGCTGAGCATTCCCTTTCAGGATGCCGAACACTTCATGTCCAAGATCGGGCTCCAAGCCTAGAGCCGAGAACCGTTGCTCGGATTCATATGCCTTGAGGTCGACGAACCTCGGGTACGCTATCCGAGCAGATAAGCTTAATGTCGAGCTGGCATACATGCCGAGGCACGTGCTATGGTTGAAAGGTCTGTTGCGTTGTACGGCATTCCACACACGTTCCACGTGCTCTAGTCGGAACTTGATCCCCCTGAATTATCACCGCTCGTCGAGCCCTAGTCTTCCACGTGTGTTCCACGTGGCTCTAGTGGGAACTTGATCCCCCTGAATTTTCACCGCTCGTCGAGCCCTGCATGCGATACATCACTCCGATCTCGCTAAACCACTTGCAATCAATCCCTTAGTGCTTGAGATGCCTCCAATCGATGGTCGGACCACAAGTGATAAGAAGATTGTGAATAGGGTTTTAATCTCTTCTTTAAACCAAGTCGGGCATGTTAAATTTTTTGCCATTGCTAAAACATGGGTAGTGTAGTTTTGATATTTAATTTTGCGTATTGTGAAGGGGATAGGCAGGAATTGTGTGTTAGCGTGTACTCGGCGATCCACGAAGTCGAGGAAGACGACGAAAGCAGTATGAACCCGGTAATCCACGAAGTCAGGGATTATCTCCGACGATGATAGCTACGGGCTCTCGCATTTTCACCGAGCGGCGGCATTGTGGCGGCAATAATGGTGTCAAAGTCTGGTGTTAATAAAGATGAGAAGGGTGCTCAATGGTTGGTATGGGTGAATTTTTTAATTAATTATAAAGGTAAAATGATAAAATTTGTTGGTGTCGCTTCATTTGGGGTGGTATAATTATATTAGAAATCTAATATAATTGTGTTAGGATTCCATTAGAAATAAAATTAAAAGAAAAAAAAATTATCTAGTGGGTTTTTAGAACATCTATTCTTTTAGAACTCCTACTTTGTTAGAAAAGCTTTCGATTGGGCAATAGCCTTACCAAGCTAGCCTATATATAAATCCCCTAAGGGATTCAGTTGCCATCACTTCACAATCAAATTGCAAATTAATTCATTCGGTGGCAGCACATGAGGTTTAGACAAATCAATTTGTGAAGATCACATAGGAGTGGCGCAACAGTGCGTCGGGAAAAGAATTTGGCAAGGAGAAACAGCTCAATTTCATGCACAGATCGGATGTCAAATAAAACTCGATCGTCGTGAAATTTAAAAAGTATACTCTTGGCACTTGATTCTTATCAATGGTATCGATTATCAACCGGTGAGATTTAAACTTAATTTTATTTTTTTGGTTAAAATCTATCTTACAGTGACACGTATTCAATATTTTGTTATTCTAAGAATATTATTTTTGATGTTGTCATTCTTTGAATACGCCTAGAGAGTTAATTTTGTAAATTCATTATTTTGGCATAGTAAAGGTTTGAGATTAGACTTCGGTCCCGTAAATTTTTTTCTTAAAGATTTTTCACATAAAAATCGGCGTATTAAAATTTGGTTGATTATTTATTTATTCTACTATTATTAATTTAATTTAATTAAGCACAATATTTATTCTGTTACAGGCTATTTTTTAGTTTAATTTTTCCTAACAAAATCTTATTTCTAGTTAACTCCGTTTGCTCAAAAAATCTAATAAAAGACACTAGTGTCATTTTAGATAACTCAAAGAAGGTTTTTATATTTTCAAGTAATCTTAAAGAAATAAAATATAATTTGTTATAAAATAAACAATATTTATTATCAAAATAAGATTGAAATGGCCCCACACACCCTAAATGCACTTTGCAGTCCACATAGGTCAACCTTTTTAAAACATCAGTTTTTTTTTAAAAAAAAAAACTCATGTGATAAAATTATATAATTTTTGTAATTTTAAATGTTTGAGATTAATATTACTATATTCCATATTATTATTAAAAAAACACCTTTTTAGTGGGAACTCAAAATTGAAAGTCATTTACACTTTTAATTTTCAAAATTATTCACCCAAATAACATTTTTACTATTTTTTTTAATATTAATCTTGTGAGGGAAAATAAAGAGAAAATAACTCCACATTATTCAATTTCTCTATTTTTCTTTCTTACACTTTTTCCATTTTAAATTACTCAACAACAAATGTTATAAAAAATAAAATAGGAAAACAAATTAGTACCAACCCAATTTTGAGGTGTATTGAATGTCACTTCATAATTTTAAAGTAAAATAGACACACAAAAAAATAGTATGCAACCCAATCTTGAGCTGTATTGAATGTCACTTCATAATTTTAAAGTAAAATAGGCACAAAAAAAAAAAAGTATGCAACCCAATCTTGAGCTGTATTGAATGTTACTTCATAAATTTTACGACATAATTTCATAATTAAAACACATACACTTATAATTAAAAAGTTATACAAATTCATAAGTTAGCAATCATAAGCAAGAAAAATATTGGATTTAGTCCTCTTTTTGATAGTAAAGTTAGTTTTAATCTCGTCATCTTTCTTTGTTGTATTTGGTCAATTTTTAAAATTAATAAAATGGTAGGACTAATATACTCCTATTTAATTTGGTTATGTGTGTGTGTGTATTATGTATTATGGGTGGAGTGATGTATAAGAATTTCCTAGATCAGTGGATAATTTCACCTTGAGCTTAGGAATTTGAAATTATATCTTTATATTTTTAGCATATAACAGATTTATAGGATTTCAGTTAAACAGATCCACATAAATTTTTTAAAACATTCGTCGCTCTCATCTCCGTCCTTCTTCTCCATCGCCGCCACCACCCACACAAATTCAACCGATACATGTATTAATTGAGTTTGTGCTGTAGGGTCGAAAAAAATATAGTGCATAAAGTCAATTGAAATTTATATCAGTTGAGTTTATGTTGCAAGAACAGGAAAAATACAGTGCATATGGTCACTTGATACATATATTAGTTGAATTTGTACTGTGGGAATAAAAAAAATGCAGTGCATAGAGTCAATTGATATATGTATTAGTTGAATTTTGTTATGAAGAATCAGGAAAAATACATTGCATAGTGTCAACCGATACATGTATCGGTTGAGTTTGTGCAATAGGATCAAGAAAGATGCAGTGTACTATAATCGCAAGTCTCTCCTCCACCGCTAGTGAAATTCTTGCCTCATCTGAACCCAAAAAACCAACCTCCACTTTATTAAGTCCGATGAATCTTGCAAGAAAAACCACCATCTCTGCTACCATTGATCATCCTCGGTCTAAACCTTCCTCGTCGTTGCCGATAAGTATATTGGACTGGTTGAATATCCTCAGCAATGAGTGCAGCGAAAGCCGATAACAAGGGAGAGATGAGGAATTTTGGGACTGGGGACTAGAGATTGGGTGGGATGGGAGATTTATAGATTATGATTTTGAGGAATGAGGGATTTAGGTGGAATTAGGAAGTAAGAGGTGTGAATTTAGGTGGTAGGCATGATATATGAGGTAAAATCATACTTATAAAAATGAAAGTCTATTTTTTTAAATATGGGTAAATTAATTATAGAATTTTATCTTAATTTATGATGGGATTAAAACTAGTAAAATAAATATAGTAGAACTAAAACTCTTATGATGTCTAAAAATAAGAGTAATCCTTGAATATCTCTAAAAATTATAAATTTTACCATTTGGATTTATAATAAAAAAAATCACATAATTCATAGCACACATGTTGGCAGAAATTGAGGAGAAAATATTGGCCCTGTTTGGGTGGACATAACTGTCAGTGTAATGTGATCACAAGAGGGGGGGCGAATTGAATATTTAAAAAATTTCTTTCAAGATATTCAACTTTAAAGCATGCAATATATATATATATATATTTGATCTTATGTGGATAAGTTAATATTCAATTAAATGTAGAGATAAAGAGTTTGAAGGTTAGAGAGATTGAAATCGAGATTTTTACAAGGTTCGGCGCACCGGCCTCCGTCCTTACCATTAGCAGCACGCTTGAGGATTTTCATTAGTCTGTTCTTATAGGTGGAGATACCTCTCTCCTTCACAAGACAGAGAAGCCTTTACACCAAGAGCGTACAAGCTCTTAAACCCAAGTGATGTTTTCTCACTTGAAAAAAGGCTAAGACCAAGCCTCAATAATGTCTTGATGAAGAATGTGTATAAGAGTGGGCTCCTTCAATGAGCAAGTAAGTACAACACTATAGCACACTAATTCACTCTCAAGAAATATATCAAATGAAACTCAATGAGATTTTCTAAGTGTTTCACACAAATATGAGTAAGAATGTGAGATATGAGTGCTCAAGAATGAGTAGTAGATGAGTATATCATTTGAAAAGCTTCATATCTGTTTTTGTATTGATAATATGGTCACTTTATAACCAAAATCTCAAACTAGCTGTTGTGGCTAAAGTGTTCACAGAAAAACTAGCAGTTATTTTGTCAGAACAGAACTTCAGCAACATTCAGTCGAGTGGGGGCATATTTCCAGTCGACTGAACCTGTAAAATGGCCATTCAGTCGACTGGGTTTAAGGGATCAGTCGACTGAATCTTTTAAGGTTCCTCAAATTGATTTTTTTAAATGTTTTTCAGTCGACTGGTATAGAGATTCAGTCGAATGAACCTTTGAGGTTCATCAAATTGATTTTTCAGTAGGTTTTTTAGTCAACTGAATTATGAATTCAGTCAACTAAACCTTTGAGGTTCAGATTTCGTACTTTGAAGATCATTTCATAAAAGTTTTGAATGAAAAGAAGATCTTTATGAGTTTTGATATATTTAGAACACAAGGTAAACTTGTTTAAAAAGTTTCTCAATCTGAACACAAGTTTAGTTCATTTATAAAATATTTTATTCTTTTAGAAAAGAGATATACATGAGTTATATATTTTCACTTTTGGTTTTCTATGAGTTTCAAAGGATATATTGAAAGAGTAGTGAACTTACATTGAACCTATCTTTGCAATACAAATGAAACCTTAACCTAAGTTTTCAATCATTCGCCTTTTGCATTGTTCCAAGAACTTGTTATTGAAGTATTTGACTTGAATATGCTTTATGGTTTTGACCTTATATATTTAATTATGCTTAACATGTGTTTCCTATAAATGGTCTCAATTTGCATAATTAGATATTTTGGTTTGTTATCATAAAAAATGATCGTTGAAGCCTTGTTAGGCCAACAATGGCTTATTTGCTTATTGGCTTATTTGCTTATTAGCAAATAAGTCAAATCCCATTTAAGTAAGGTCGTTTGGGTGGTTTGTGACTTATTTGCTTATCTGGCTTATAAGCCACTTCGTTTGGCTTATAAACTAGCTTATTTGACTTATTTTGGCTTATTTGCTAACCCAAATCAAGTTTATTTGGTTTATTTTTTTATTTTTGGCTTATTTGGTTACCCAAACGATATGGCTTATTTTTTAACTTATAAGCCAAATAAATCATAAGCCAAATTTCTCAAACGGGGCCATTCTATGATATCGTAATTGCAAATTTTTGGTAATTTATTGGATGGTAATTGGATTCCAAGTTTCCAACATATAAGTGAAATAATCTTTATAAATGCATGATTTTCAATGTAAGGAGCAATGTATTTCGTATGTGAGAGCAGCTTCTAAAATAGTTGGAATGGTCGTTTTAAATCAAAGTTTATTACTTTAGTTTAATAAGATTTTATTAATTAATTTATTTGATTCGAAATCTAAGTAAATTAGTACAGATCAAAATAATACAGTCCTAAGTTTAGGTAGAAAACTAACCAATACTCTTAATTTTTTTAACGTGTTTTAATAATGACTCATTCTGCAAAAATTTATAATTCTTCCTGTGCGGAGATTCGATTTTTCCCACAGCGTTGGTTTCTACTATTTACATAGAGATTCACTTTAGGATACTATCATTTTTGCCCTTCATATTTTTTTTATTATCATTCTTGTTCTTTGCATATTTTTTTACTCCAAGTTTTAAATTGAGGTATTTTAGACTTTTAACTAGTGTCTTACTTGCTCTAATTTGTTTGTGCAATTCATGAAGTGGGTTTTTTTTTTAGTATGTTATACTATTTTTTGTCATTCCAATTTTTTAATTTAGATATTTTAGATTTCTAACCATGTTTGCCTTGTTTGCTTTAGTTTGTTTTCTTATTATCCATAGAGTGGATTTTTTTGACATCTTCTACTATTTTTATCTTTGTTTATATTTTTAAAATATTTTTATCGAAGTATTTCACACTTCTAACCCATGTTTTACTTGTTTTGTTAAAAAAATAAGAATTTCTAAATGCACTGACAATTTGCTAAAAATAATTATTAAAAGAACTGAAATACTTGTTCATAACACACTATTATTTATACATTTAAAAATTAAAAAATGTATTCAATAAAACTGATGCGCATTTAGAAGCTATCAAAAAAGGATATATTTTAAAAAATTCCACCGTGCATTTTATAATTAATTTTTGGATTTTATCAAAGCAATCATATTATTAGTTGATGTCAAATATATAAGAAAAAAAATATTCAAGCATGTAACCTTCTTTCTTCAAATTACATATAAAGTCAGTTATTCAAAAAAAAAAAAAAAAAAAAGTCTCAATGCAAGCCCAAGAATTCACTAGTCATCTAAATAACTAAATTGTGGAAAATCATCGGTATTTTTTTTCCCAGACAAGAGTACAAAATTAAGGAGTTATATTCTAATTTCTGATTCAATAAAAAAAAAAAATTTTTTTGAGTCAGGCATTTTTTTCAATCCAAAAAAGCTTTGCATTCGCGTCCACTACTTGTTTAGTTAGATATTAAGCAATCGAGTTACCTTGTCTCCGCACATAAGAAGGTGTCCAGAATCTAAACTTTTCCAATTCTATTATAATGAGATTAATCATATATTCGATCACAAATAAACCTAACACCGAGTTAAAAATATCATAAATAAAATTAAATAATGAACATAAATTATCGTGGAGGGTACGACTGGTAACACTAAGTATACATATAATAAATATGTGTGTGGTGGAAAGGCACAAGAAAATGATATGTCCAGTGGTATTTGTGAAAATATGTGGTGGCTGTCTAGTGATCTCTCCTCACCACTCAAAATGTGTTAGAGAAGGGACCTTTCTATCCCAAATCTGAATAAAGAATTAGACAAAATCTGAAAAACAAACAAACAAAGAAAAGCTCATTAGAGTTTAATTAGATTAGCATCCAACCAACTTGGAATCAATGATTAGATAAACATATATTAGAATAAGAAAAAGGCTGTTGGAATTTGACTTTTAAATCTTTTTTCAGGAAAAAAATCAAAAAATAACCATTAGGGTCTAACTGATTGTTCGAAAATAAATTAACGAATATAAAATATATTTTTCTCTCTCTCTATATATATATACATATATATAAGTGTATATGAAATAGATATAACTTTGGTCTTTAGATATGTATTATTGAAGATTATCATATACTTTGTATTTGGGCCTGATTTGAAATGTTTAAAAATTTTAATTTTTTTAAAATAAAAAAAAGTTAAATCATTTGAAATAATTTTTTATTTTTTATTAAAATATTTAATATATTTTTACTTTTTTCATATTTAACTTGTAATGCTTTGAATACTGGCTGGGCTTTTTTCGTTTTTAAGAGAAGAATTAAGTTTTTTAATTGAAACTATTTTAGTTAGTTTACTCTTAAAAAAAACTTAGAGTAGGATCTGTATGGAATATTTTTCTTTTTATAAAAAAAGTTACTTATTTCTTAGTGGTACCAAACACTACAAAAAATTTAAAAATACTACTATTTTCATTTGATGAAAAAATAAAAAATAAAAAACACAAAAATTTAAATATAAATATAATTTTAAAAAATAACTTATGTAAATTTTATCCCATTTTAAAAACAATAGTATTTTTATTTAGTAACTTATTTACTATTAATGCCAATTATATATAATTATTATAATTAATTATATAAAAAATTAAAACTCTTTGTATTTTTTAATAACCTATTAATCAACTTTTAAAAATTTAACTTAAAAGATAATATAACAAACAATGTACTTTTAATCTAAATAAGTTTTTTAGTTAAAAATTTTTAAAAAACACTTAAATTAGATACCAATCGGACTTAAAACCGTCATTAAGCCAAGTGGTTGGTGGTCCCTTAATTAGACGGTCAAGATTCGCCCGCGGGAATACAGATTATTAATGCCCGCAACAGGGGCTTTTGCGCTATCACTGTCGGAAAATTAATTAAGTACTTTCCGAATATTATATGTAATTATTTACATATTATTTTTAGTAAATTAAAATATATCATACATGTTAAATAAGTTAATTTTATTTTTATTCACTCAACAAAAATAAATTTATATTATTTTATATAAATAATTTTTTTAGTACATAATTTGATAAGAATAAAATGTAAATAATATTATATAATACTTCAAAATTGTTAAATAATTACTCATTGTTATCACCACTTGGTAAGTTGGAAGACTAGCTGATTCACTCGCCCTGGGCGCATGTATTCACGACCAAGTTAGAAAATCGGCACACCGCGTTCTATTTGTCCTGTGACGGGAGCATGAGTCTCATGTAACAAAACATCTGCTGATAGCGGTGAAAGGCGCATGGAATAAAAATTTCTTTATTTTTTTGAATAATTGGGCTTCATTTGTTTCAATGTAATATATTTTTAATAAAATATTTTACCTATTTTTTTACTGTTCGGTTAACAAAAAATAAGTAAAATAAATTTTTTAAATAAAATATTTGATATTATAAGATGAAATTATTTTGTTTTAAATAATTTGGTAAGTTATTTTCGATTTTTTTAAAAGACATGTCTTGAGACTGATTTTTTTTAAAAATTTGTAAATTTTTTTTGTCTATTTCTAAAATAAAAAAACATAAGAACTTTGCCTTTTTGCTTGAGAAATCATTCTATACCTTCGGCTAGGGTTGAATCCTTTTATATATTGACAAATTGAGCATAAATCACATAGGCAATTTGGCCGAGATAGGGTCAATTCCTTGCAATAGACAAAAAATAGCATGACACTTAGAACTAACTTCGCTCAAGTTGGAGCCGTTTTATCAACTAGATTATTGGCTTGCTTGACTCCCGACTATAGCAAGTTTTGGGTGAAGGGTTCGATTCCTAGGAGATCGATGTATCAGTTGATAATTTGATCTATTCTCTTGGTCAGTTGATTTTTTTTTTTTGATTTCTTCTTTGGGCACGCTCGTTATCATAGACAAAAAAAAAAAGTATAATACTTACATACCTTTGGAGGTATAATTTTCCGCTAAGTGTTCGTTTGCCAATCTAATTTTAAGTTGATTTTTTAGTTTTAAGTTATTCTAAATTAAAAAGTTAAAAAAAATTTTAATTAAAAAATTAGTAACTTTTAAGCAATCAAAAAAATTAAATAAGTCAAATGTAAAATTCTAAGATTGCTTTTTAACTTAAATGAGATTTTACCAAATAAAAAAGTCAAAAAATAAAAAAGTTAATAAGTCAAAGGGTAAATTTAAAAATTGTTATAAAAAAAATTTAAAAATCAAAAAGCCAATAGGATAAAAATTGAGAGTTGAAAAACGAAAATTTTTAACATTTTGAGTTTTAAGCAAAAAAATTAAAAAGTTTAAAAAGTCAATTTTAAGTTGATTTTCCAAACAAAAACTAATATCAATATTTGTGTAAAGTATATAAATATAATATATATAATTCTACATAAACATTAATATACTATATATATATATATATATATATATATATTTCTTGCATTATTCACCCTGGTGCTAGTTTAACATTTTTCTAGAT
>JAOTRH010180224.1:0-43353 GCA_034768845.1 Heliamphora exappendiculata | reverse complement strand
CATGGATTTAGGAGAAAATGAAACAAAGATTGAATTTTCTCTAAAAAGGCTCCAATGCACACAAAAAAAACGATCCAAATCTGGAAAGCACTCCCAAAGGCTACATAAAAAATACAGAATCCTAGGAAAAACAAACAAAACTGGAGAATCAAGTTTAGAGTTTTATCTTTTCTCTCTAAAAACCATGGTTGAAGTTGGGGGCTCCCTCTCTCATAATAGATCTGGTAGAACACTCATAAAAAAGAGGTTCTGGGATTTTGATTTCTCTCTTAAAGAACAACCTGCCTTCATTCTCTATTTCAAACCAAAAAAAACAATTTTTCAAGAACACCAGGGCCAATGCGAGCAACAACGGCGGCTCTGGTGGCGACGGAGGTGACAACAAAACCACTGGCACCAACGGTGGCAGTCCATGCAGTGCTTTGAAATCCTTGAGGGGCAAGCGCGTCGTCGGGTCATCGATGTTTGAGCTAGAATGGATGTGACTTTGGCTACATCTCTGGGCTGCAATTTTCGACGTCCGGTCATAAAAAAAATCCCTCCGACGGTCACGTGAAGAAGAAGATGGCTCTAGAAAGGACATGATTTTTAAGCTTCAATGAACGTGACTTTAGATCCTGGGAAGTTTTGTCCATGTGACAACTCAAAGGATCTGTTAATGTGCCTTAGAAACCACCAGACAAAGCCCATGGTTTTCTTTAAAACCACTATTCTTTTTAAACTTTGCTTGGTACAATTCAGATGGATTCTGGCATACACTATCTAGTCTTTTTCAAATTTGCTGTGTGCTTTAACATTAAAGTAGAAATGGAGGGGAAAGGGGCCATGTTGCTAGACACCCTATAATGAGCCAAATCTGAGACAATTGCCTAAAAAAAGAGAAAAAAGTGTTTGGAGTTTCTCTCTTTAGAACGTTTTTCTCTTTACTCTTCTTTTGGGTCTTGATCTCCATTCCATAAACTCTAAACCCAAAAGCGTGGAAACTGAAGCTTCCTGTTCCTTTAAGGCTGCTCAGTCTTATTCGAAGCTCGGTAATGAATAGCTCTGCAGCACTCTCTTGTTTCTCAGCCTCTCCGAGGCTTATTGTTCGGCATCTCTATAGTGCGACCTCATTGCTGCTCAACATCACAATGACTTTTTTGATTGGCAAAGCTTCCCCATTCAAAGCTTAGCAACGACTAGCTTGGCTTAAGGGATGGAACCACTTTGGTCATCAGTCTCGGTGAAGGTAGAAGTGTTGGAGGTAAAACTGTCAAGATCATTATTTTTGTAAATGATTTTTCAATAAAAAAATAGCTAGATGGGCAATCGCCGAAACAGTCTCCAGATAAAACTTTTGATGTCGAATGAGCTAAATAAAAACTCGTGCTGCCACAATTAATTTAGAAGAATACTTTTTTGGTCGATTCTCTAACTACGAACTTTTGACTCCGAGTTGAAGCTCCTCTCAAACCTTCTACTGTATTCCCTTATGTGATTCCCGAATGTAGTGTGGGCTACGAACTTTCGAGAACTCGTACCGGTAGAACCTGATCAACCTTAATCATGAAGATGAGTTATGAATTTGGTTCTGCCTACTCGCTTATTTATAGGGATACAGTAGGGACCTGGGAAGTAATTATGACAAAGACTTATAGTGTAAGACTTATGGAAGGATCATGAAAAGAAGAGACGACTTAGCAAATCCAACGCACTTTGCATGAGAGGTTATTATATTATGGCTTGCACCCCAAGACTACGATGAACGCCAGGACGTTTAAGGTATATAAGTACACCATTCCTTAGAGCTCGGCAATACAGTCCCATCGCTCTGTAGCTCGACAATTTGACCCTCGTCGGAGCAGTGGCGTGGCAACTTAGGCTCCCCTTCCTTGTATGCTCAACATTCACCTCATGCGTAGTTCGACTTCATAGTTTCAGAGCTCGGAATCTACGACTCTCTTGGAGCTCGACAAATTCCCCAGCATGAATTTCTCTCTCTAAAATTTGTTCATGCACGGCTTCATGGCTCCAAGGGACCCAATCTCTTAGCAGTTAGCACTCTTTGGATCGCTAGTGGAATCAGTGATAATCAAGGTAGAATGCAGAGGTCATCTCGAGCCTTGGTCAAAGCCTTGAATCATGCAATACACTTGCACAAATTGCTGACACATTAGGGGATTTAGCTTCGACTCTTATGATATATGACAGCAGAGAAGAAATCATGTGAGATCAACAGATGTGCTCTGATGATAAATTATATTCTGGAGTTATGAGAGAAGATGATGTTTGTTATAGAACAGCTGAGGAGGGGGATTGACATAGGATTGCACAAGGCTTATTTAGCGCATTATCACATCTACTGTCTGATGGCTTTCACCCCATCACCTCGGCGACTCTAGTCGCATCTCTAAGGCCACGCAATCATCATTAGTCATTCTTGGCAAACTCGTATTGCAACAGTGGCTAGTCTCTCTCGTGGCACAATACCTCAAATTGTTACTCGGCCTCTCTAAAGCTTTAGAGCTTGGCATGGTATCTCAAACTATTACTGAGCTAAGCTCAGCGACAAAGCTCCACAACCCAACATCTTCTCTCTCTCTCTCTACTCCGTGATGAAATTGCAAGTCCTTCGCTTCTTATCTCTTGTGGGAATGAAAAAGGTCTGGGGAAAAGCTTTTTAACTTCAAGTCATGCATAACTGTTCTACAAGCTTTAGCAAGTTTCCAACAAGAGAAGCTTTTGAAAACCCAAGTTTTGTGGGGTCCATCAATCAGCAAGAGACGACTATTCCAGACAATTTAAGATCCAAATAATTGCAATGATTTAAGAGCGAGGTCATATTCCATCCAAGATGTCTTCAGCTCAACTCTGCTAGAAACACACTTTGTGCTGGAATAAAAATTAGAATCAAGTTGAAGCTGTTCCAAGCACTAGCTCTAGTTCCAAGAACGTTTCTTCTACTGAACCAAGGGTGTCTTTGAATTCTGCGCCAAAGGTTGATGAAAAAAGCTTACATAATCTACTTAAGATAAATAAGAATAGAAGCAAGGGAATCAAGCAACGAAGCAGTTCGAGAGTTTTTGATGCGCAAAAATTTAGAAGTTGAAGCTGTAGAAGCAATCGACAAGGTTAAAGCTTTGGAATTTGCTCGTGCACATGAAATCAAAGTTAACAAAGGAGCTGAAGATTCTCTCAAATTGAAAAAACATGAACGAGAAAAGCTCTTGCAAGAATACAAAAAAGGAACAAAAGCCCTAGCTCAACCAGGAAAGAAAATCCCAATTGGCCTCTAAGCCAAGCCTGTGCAAGAAAGTCCTAGCACGACTAGGGAAGAAAGTCCCAGTTGGCTTCCGGGTTAAGCCTGGGTAAGAAAGTCCTAGCACGACTAGGCAGAAAACGTCTTAGCTGACTTCGAGTCAAGCCTGGGCAAGAAAGCCCTAGCTCGGCTAGACAAGAAAAAGTCCCAATTGTCCTCCGGATCAAGCCTAGACAAGAAAGTCCTAGCACGGCTAGGAAAGAAAGTCCTAGTTAGCCTCTAGGTCAAACCTAGGCAAGAAAGTCCTAGCACGACTAGGCAGGAAAAGTCCCAGTTGACCTTAAGTCAAGCTTAGGCAAGAAAGCCCTAGCTCGGCTAGGCAAGAAAGTCCCAATTCACCTCCGGATCAAGCCTGGGGAAGAAAGTCCTAGCACAGCTAGGCAAGAAACTACCATCTTGCCTCCAGGTCAAGCCTTGGTAAGAAAGTCCAAGCACGGCTAGGCAAGAAAAGTCTTAATTGATCTCGAGTCAAGCCTGGGCAAGAAAGTCTCAGTTGGCCTCCGGGTCAAGCTTGGGCAAGAAAGTCCCAGTTGGCCTCCAGGTCAAGCCAGGGCAAGAAAGTCTTAGCACGGCTAGGTAAGAAAGTCCCAGTTCGCCTCAAGGTCAAGGTTGGGCAAGAAAATCCTAGCACGACTAGGCAAGAAAGTCCCAGTTTGCCTCCGGATCAAGCCTGGGTAAGAAAGTTCTAGCACAGCTAAGCAGGAAAAGTTCCAGTTGACCTCGAGTCAAGCCAAGGCAAGAAAGCCTCAGATGGTCTCTGGGTCAAGCCTGGGCAAGAAAGTCCTAGCACGGCTAAGCAAGAAAGTCCTAATTGGCCTACGGGTTAAGCCCGGGCAAGAAAGTCTTGGCACAACTGTAGACTATTTGACCCCGCCTAATCTTAGGCGAATCCGATGATAAGAACAGGTGAAATACTGCTTCAATTCAATCCTTGGGAAGTGATCCAAGCTCGGTATTTGAACCCGAAACTTTCAAACCAAAAAAACTTTGTCGAACTTTCGAAACTTGTGCCCAAGTAAGGCGACCGCCAACTTTCTTCATGGCGACCGTCATAGAATTTTGTGAAAACCCTAGCCAAAAGTGGCAACTGCCAACTCCCATTGTGGCGACCGCCAACTCCAAATAGCCTGACGTGTCCCTTAAACGTGGCGGCATCTCATTGGCTGAAGAACTCTATAAATACTATACCCCTGGTACGTTTTCAAGGACAGAAAAAAATATAGAGTGGTTTAGTGAGAGGAATTCTGCCAAATTGCTGAGCAATTTTGGGCTCCGACGCCGAAATCCTGCCAAAATACCAAGCCTCCGACGTCTATCTTAAAGCCTTGCTTGGATCACCATTCGAATATTAGACAATCGAAGCTCATTCCACTAACTTGAGGATTCTCCGGCAATTTAGGTACCTTGTTTGGATTCCTGATATTTCTAAACTCCATTTCTCTCTTTTGGGGTGATTGGGTTAATATTCATTTTAAAATTCTTCAATTTCATTTATAGTCAATTTTATTTAACATATGCAATGTAGTTTGTGGTTTGCTGTTTAATGTAGTTAGGCTATTTAATGTTAATTTTATTTATAGGCTATTTTATTTTTATTTTGTTTTAATACCTTGTTACATTCAATTAATTCATTAAAATAGTGCTAATATATCTCTTACAATTACAACTTGATTATATTGTTAATTGTAATAATCAAAGTACTTACATAAAAATTGTTGTAATTGTCAATATTGTACCCATTTAATTGTTAATTTTCTCTTAATGTTAATTTAGTTCTTTCTTTATTAGTACTTTGTTTCTTTTATTTTTTCTTTAATTTAATGTTCTAGTATTTATTACATTTATTTTCTTTTAATTAGTCTAATTTTAGTTTATTACCATTTCATTTTCTTTTCTTTTCTTATACCATTAATTGAATGCTCCATTTTAGTTCTTAGCTTTCATTTAATAGTAATGTAATTTTTTTAGCATTTACTTTCTTCTTTTTTTACGGCCATGGATCGACCCAGGCCTAATTTTTTTAGCATTTACTTCATCAAGGAAGGGGAAGATTTCCCATATTGTGGCTTTCCGGAGCCATGGATCGACGGAAAAACCAATCAATAACTGCCGGGATTAGAGATCTTTTTCAACCACCAGCTGTCTGACACAGAAGAGAAAGAAACAATTGAAGGAGAGAAGGAAGAAAAGAAGGTTAAGGAAAAGGATTGGACTGACAAGCTTGATGGTACTGACTAGGGAGTACTGTTTAATGAGAAGATGGCTCAACTTCAGATGACTGATCAGGGCTGCTTCATGATGAGCTCCGACGTACTCACCGATTGCACCATGCTCATCGTCGACGCAACGGTAAAAGAAGTGAAACAATTGGACCATCGAGTCTTGCAATGTGCAGGTTGTCTATTCTGAGTCTGGGATTGAGTCTGAGCCTGTAGTCGAGGACACATCTGTTGGTGCTCCTCTCCGTGCTCTTATCATCGAGTTTGTAATCCCCTTTATTTTTAATGAAATGAACAAGATTTCTGGTTACTCTATTTTGTTTGATTTATTTCATACGCTTTATGACGATTATGAATTCGATGGGAATATTTTCGAAGAAATAAAATTTTTAATAAAAAGAAAAAAAAAATGCGTGCCCAACTAATAATTGAATAAACTTTATCAATAAATCTGAGTGATGAAACTAACCTGCAAAATGTTCAAATTGGTTATTCTTTATCCTTAGTTGAACAAAAATAATTAATAACTTTATTAAAAGAATTCAAAGATGTGTTTGCATGGTCTTACGAGGATATGCTCAGAATTGATCCTGACATTGTCCAGCACCATATCCCTCTATACCCTGATGCTAAACCAGTCAAACAGAAGTTAAGATGGATCCAGCCAGAATGGGCTCTAAAGATCAAAGAAGAAGTTGCCAAACAGATCAACGTTGGGTTCCTAATGATAACCGAGTATCCGAAATGGGTAGCTAACATCGTACCGATTTTAAAGAAGGACGGTTGAATCTAAGTCTGCGTGAATTTTTGGGATCTCAACAAGGCTAGCCCGAAAGACAATTTTCTACTGCCACACATTGATGTCTTGGTTGATAGTACAGCAAGGCACGCCTTGTTGTCAATTATGGATGGCTTCTCCGGCTACAACCAGATTTTAATAGATCCTGAAGACAGAGAAAAGACGACATTCACCACGCATTGGGGCACTTACTGTTATCGTATGATGCCATTCGGTCTAAAGAATGCAGGGACAACCTATCAAAGGACTGCCACTACTCTTTTGTATGACATGATACACAAAGAGGTCGAGGTGCATGTGGATAATATGATAGTCAAATCCAAAGATCGGGATGGCCACGTCACAGCACTACAAAAGTTCTTTGAAAGGATCTAAAAGTACAAGATGCGACTCAACTCACAAAAGTGTACCTTCGGGGTTACTGCTGGAAAGATGCTTGGATTTATGATCACTCAACGGGATATTTAGATAGATCCTTCGAAGATCAAGGCAATTTTAGAAATGCCTCCTCTGAAGACCGAGCGGGAAGTTAGGGGCTTCTTGGGAAGAATCCAGTTTATCAGCCGGTTCATCGCAAAGCTGACAACTACCTGTGAGCCGCTCTTCTGCCTGCTGAAGAAGGGAGTCAAATTTGAGTGGGATCAGAAATGCCAAGACGCCTTTGATTTTGTACGATAGTACCTACAAAATCCACCTATTCTAGCTCCTCCCGAACCTGACAGGCCACTGATTCTTTACTTATCAGTGACTAACTCAGCTATGGGATGTATGCTGGCACAAGAAAGTGAAACTAGAGTCGAAAAGGCTGTCTACTACTTAAGAAAGAAGATGACCAGGTCAGAAATGTGGTACACGCCACTGGAAAAGACATATTGGGCCTTGGTTTGGGCTTCCCAAAAACTGAGGCACTACATGTTGTCTTTCACAGTGAATATCATCTCTCTAATGGACCTATTGAAGTATCTGTTCGAAAAGTCGGCACTGACAGGAAGGCTAGCCCGATGGTTGCTATTATTATATGAGTTTGATCTCCAATATGTTACCCGAAAGTCAATAAAGGTAGAGCAGTGGCAGAATTTTTGGCCGACCAACCAGTAGAAGGAGATGAAGATACAGAGTTCCAGTTTTCTGATGAACAACTGATGAAAGTCGGGGATGACAAGTGGACTCTATATTTTGATGGCGCATCCAATCAATATAGCTATGGAATAGGAGTCATTCTTGTTACTCCCGATGAATCACATGTCCCATTGTCTCTAAAACTAAATTTTGATGTCACCAACAATCAGGCAGAGTATGAAGCATGTTTAGCTGAATTGGAGGCAGCCTTAGAACTAGGAGCAAGGAAGCTGGAAGTCATCGGAGACTCAGCACTAGTAGTTTCACAAGTAAGAGGAGAATGGAAAGTCAAGGACTTAACCTTGATTCACTATCATCAAGAACTGAAAAAGTTGATACTTTGCTTTGAATCGGTGATCTTCACTCATTTTCTAAGACTGCAGAATAAGTTCACCGATGCACTGGCCACCCTAGCATCCATGATTGACATACCACCCGGAGTTCGGATAAGACCTTTGATAATTGAGCGAAAGAGAAAGCCAGCATATGAGATAACAGCCACCATCGAAGAAAGCACTAACGACCTTTCATGGTACTTTGACATTCAGAACTTCACCGAGAAATGGGAATATCCCAAGTTTGCCAGCAAAAAGGACAAAATGGCAATACGAAGAATATCTGCGCAGTTTTTCATTTATGGTGGTAAACTGTATAAACGAGAAATTCTGGGGTCAACAAGCTGTGTGTAAACACTAAAAAGGGCCAAGAGCTGATGAAAGAGATATATACAGGAGTCTGTGGACCACACATTAGCGAAAATATGTTAGCGAAGAAAATCCTACGACAGGGATACTTTTGGATGACAATGGAGACAGATTGTATCCAGTTTGTGAGGAGGTGTCATAAGTGTCAGATTCACGTAAATCTTATGCATGATCCCCCGTCTCAGCTGCACAACCTGACGTCACCATGGCCATTCTCAGTATGGGGTATCGACGTGATTGGTAGGGTAACACCAAAGGTATCCAATGGACATGAGTTTATCTTAGTGACCATCGATTATTTCACCAAGTGGGTGGAAGCTTCTTCCTACTCGGTATTGAAAGCCTCTCATGTTGCTAAGTTCATCAAGCGAAATAGCATTTGTCGATACGGAGTTCCCCATGAGGTCATCTCGGATAATGGCTCACATTTCCAAGGGGAGGTCTTTGATCTTTTGAGGAATACCGGATAGCGGCTTAGAAGTCCTCACCATATCGACTGCAGACCAACGAGGCAATCGAGGCAGCAAACAAGAATATCAAGAAAATTTTGCAAAAGACAATCAACTCACATAAGGATTGGCTGGAACATCTACCATTTGCACTCTGGGAATGCCGAACGTCAATTCGAATTTCAACAGGAACAACGTTATACTCTCTAGTATATGGGATGAAAGTCGTACTCTCCATTGAAGTGAAAATTCCCTCACTAAGAGTAGTGTCCGAGGCTAATATCTCATAAGCAAAATGGCAGAGGAGCCGGATGGAAGAGTTGCTCTTGTTTGATGAAAGAAGAATGCAAGTTCTGTTTCATGTACAAGGGTACCAAAGGAGAATAGCTCAAGCATTCAATAAGAAAGTCAAGACCCAGCATCTTAGAGAATGAGTTTTGGTTCTCAAAGAAATCAGAGCTCCCATCTTTGACCTGAGAGGCAAGTTCAAGCCAAACTAGTCCGGATCGTTTCTGATCAAAACCATCATGACAGGTGGTGCAGTCATTATTATGGATCTAGATGGCAATGTGTTCTCCACTCCAGTTAATCTCGATCATCTCAAAAAATACTATCCCTGAGGTAAAAATAAGATAAAAATAAAAGCTCGCTGAGTCAAAAATAGAAAAGACAACTTAGGCAAAAGTTAGAACAGCCTGCAAGGCCAAAAATCTGAAAGGGCGACCTTGTCAAAAGTTAGGGCATTACAAAAGGAGAGCATCAATACCCAAGTGAAAATTGAGCCCGAACTACGTTATGTTCTGATTTCATGTTTTTGGGATACGTAGGCAGCTTCTTTGAAAGAAGTCTAGCCACATTCTTTGTTTTTAACCATCTTTGAATCTGAGTAAGACCAACGCAAATTAATTTATGGATTCTGATAATAAAGTCATTAAAACTTTAAATAAATTTAAACCATCTTAAACATAAAGTGAGAGTTTGTCATTACTTCGATCAGAATTACAAAGTTTTGAGTAAAAAGAGGGGCACGTAAGTCCCAAACACTACAAACAAAATAAAGAAAAACTATGAAATTTTCGAAACAAAGCAAGAGGCCTCAAGTTCTCCTTCTTTTTGCTGCTTGTTTTTCTTCTTCTTTATCTTTCTTCTCCCGATCCTGCATCAGCCATGTCTTGTATTCAGCGGAAAGATCGAAACACTACAACTCATGCATCTCCATCGATGAGCGAGACGGCCAGGCATCCTGATATGATGATAGAAACAGAGCCCATAGTATGGATGAGAACAAACGGCCTCGAATGCTGGGGGAGATGATCTGGTCGCGACCAACCTGCCGCATGATCCGGTGGGGGTAATAAAAGGTAGTCTGACGTAGGCCAAAAAGCAGCACACTAGGATGATCTATAATAGTCAAAGTCATGACAGGGATCCGCCACCAAGGACATTGGCAGGTAATGTCTCAGTCGGTCAGAGAAGAAAGATACTGTCGCCAAGCTGCCTCGGTGTCACATATATGATAATGGGGGCGATAAAGGAAAGAAGCGGTGTTGTGTCTATTAGTGGGAGGCTTCTGTACAAGGTTCACCTTTTCCATCAGCTAGATCTGTAGCAAGAGTTAGAACAGTAAGAGAAAGACTTTGTAGTATGACAGTGAATTTGATACAGAGAAAGATGTTGGGCTTGCCTGAATAAGTAAGGAGCTGCCAGCAAATGTGGTGGTCTCACCACGATGAAAAGCGTTTAAGCCCAGTAGCGTCTCGACCAAAACAAGGGGCACAAAATCCTTCCCCATCCACATTTGACCAGCAATGTCAACCAGGGCACAACTAACTCGCCTGTCAGAAGGAATAAGTAAATACTAAGCTAGAAGGTAGAAGCAAAGTGCGTAGCGTCGCCGTAGCTGAAAATCAAGGTCACTGAGGTCACCGGTAGGATGAAACCTATCAATAATCGAGGGAATGCCAAGATAGTCACCTGAGGTCAGACGAGAAGCCTCCATCTTAGACAGACCGTAGAGTTGTATCACCTACTATCGAGCCGAGAGAAAGGGGGTGGGAACGATAACGGAATTCTACGGAGTCAGGTCCAACATGACAGCAAATTCCTCTATAATGGGGCAGAGTTCTTCAAGGCCAAACTGAAAGACGTGAGACTGCGGATCCCACAATTGAGTAGCAGCTGATAATAAGGGCCTGTTAATCTCCACGGTCCTCAATGAGAAAAAAGCGTTCAGGCCAAAAGGGGCAAAGTTCAAACGTTCAATGTTGTAAAATGCTTCAATCCATAGAGAAAGAGAAGAAGCCATCTGAGTCGGAGTAACAGTAAATGGGGCCTCCAGGGCTATATTTATAAGGTTGAAAAAGGCAGAAAATCAAAATTTCAGCCAAAAGCACATCCAAAGTGGGGACCGCCACCTTGAAGATGGCGCCCGCCAACTCCAAAAAGCACAGTACAATGACATCAATCCTTTAACCAGGCGACCGCTATGTTAAAACAGGCGACTGCCAGGTTAGCAATTTGGGAAAGTGGCGACCGCCAGGTTAGCATTTTGGGAAAGTGGCGACCGCCATGTTGTATTACGGCGACCGCCGTGTTTGAATATGGCGGGTGCAGGACAGTTTACAGTTTGTGTAATCTGCATTAGTTGTGGCATTTTATCAATGTATCCATGACAGTTTGAGCAATAAGAGAACCATACAAGAAGATGAATATAAGGCAATAAATGGCCCGAAGGCCCCAAAAAGCATCAAAAAGTAACAGAATGTATCAAAGTATAACTAGGGCACCACGGCCCAATAAAATGGTAAGCGGGGGCACGTAGGCCCGTAAATGTATCAAGCTAGGGCACGCAGGCCCATCAAAATAAAATGTATCAGAAAGGGGAGGGCTCTCTCTCTCTCATGTACGCCTCGGGCAGACTTGGCGAGAAAGACCGGCCTCCTCCGAGCTGTCGCCCTTGAAAAGTCTATCAAAATCATCGCCGTCATCACTGCCAGAGGAGGAGACAACTCTGGAACGGCTCCAAGCAGAAGATGCAGATCCTTGCGAGCGGGCTCGGGAAGAAGCGCGGGACCCACGACCGCGTGCCGAAACTGGGGCAGGAGGCCGAGCAGGGGCCAGTGGAGGTACTACACCGGCAGCAGCTACTGGTGCCTGAAAAGAGAAACATGAATAAGAATAAAGTACACAGTAAAACAACAAGGCACATGAAGAGATACTCACTGGCAAGGGTACGAATGGAACCTCTGCTGCACGTAAGGCTGCATCTTGCTGGCGGATAAGGGTCCGCGGCTGCTCACCACTAGCATGAGGCAATCCAGCCAAACCTGATCCGTCTGTCAAGAAGTAAAATAGAACTAAGCAGTTTACAAATAAAGAAAGACGAAAAGGAAATAATGAGAAAAGAGTCAAACCTGGGCGTGCTCTGACCGGAACTCTGGGCTAGAGGAATCGGGACGGGGATATCAAAAGGATACCCAGCAATGAAGGACGACACCGTCCAAGGTACCTCAACAGCCCTAGCCCCAGCAGCACCACCAGCTCCAGCAGCACCACCAGCTCCAGCAGCAGCACCAGCAGCACCAATATCAGTAGCCTCTGGTGCCTGTCCTCGCCTCCTGCCTCCTGGGGCAACCAGGCTGGGTCCTAGTGGTCCCATCAAATGAGCCCGGGCCCAGGCCGTATAATCTCCCTCCGCTATGAGCAGCTCCATAGTCGGGGTCCCCATTGTCTCCAGCAGCAGGTCAACAATGCTCAGATCCTCTGTCCGGCGCATACAGGCCAGAGGAACCACTGGGATTCGAAAGTGATTTAGGCCGAGCGACTGGTGAACCACCCGCTCTCCCATATAGTACTTCCGCCCAAATGGACCCTCTAGCAGGATATGCCTCACAGCAATGTCGCAGCTGCGCATCAGATCCGCACTAGCCCGATCCTCCACCCCTCTCTAGACATCCCAATGGACCTGCGACAGTTCAAAGCACAGTACAATGCAAAGAACAGTAAGACATACAGTATGATGAGCAGTGTGTAGTAATCAGTTCCTAGTACAGTGCAGTGCAGTACAGTGAACGAAATGAAGAATAGTGCGGTGCAGTATAGTGAACAGTGCAGTATGATACAGAAAGCAGTGTATTGAATGATAAGCAAAGATACCTGGTCAAGGGTCAACCGGTCCAAAGACACCCGGAATCGGTTAAGGTCTTTCCCTCCCGCTTTCTTCCCCTTCAGCCCTCGAGACCACCGGGCTGCATGGGGAATAACGAGAGGGTCTACTGTAGAGTTCGCGGGACGTGAAGCCCAAGGAACTTGTAGGTCCATAACTGCAAAGAAGAAGATGTCATCAAGTAGAAATAACAGATAACAGAAATAGATGAAGAAATGCATAAACTAAATCATACCTCCCAGACCCTCCAGTACCCCCCGATGCTGAGCTCCTGAGGGAACCGGGTCAGTGTCCGCATAAAGCTGTACAGGGTGGCGAGAGAAGCCCCTCCCCAATCGTAGCTAGCAACCCGGTCAAGATGAGCAAGTCCACCTAAGTAATGCAAGTGGACGATATTTTCCTTGTTCGAGAACAAGGAGGTACCAAACATATAAAAAAGAAAGCCTCGGGCGACCCACTCGTAGTGGCGAGGCCCGGTGCACTGGAAGTGTCGAAAGCGCTCGAAGAACCAGGTGTATCTGCCTCTGTCACGATCCATCTGAGCAGGAACGGCCCCGTGGAAGTACGTCAGCGCATCAGTCGACTGGGCTATGGTCGGATCAAATGGGATGAGAGCTCCTCCAACCCGGATGCCGGTAATGAGTGCGAAGTCTAGAGGCGTCAGAGTAGCCTCAAAGGTAGTGAAATGGAAAGAGTTGGTGGTATCCCACCACTGCTCGGCCAAGGCAGTCAACCATACCCAGTCGTTACTCGTCCTACCTAGCATGGGTGTGAAGCGAGCAAAACTAAAGGCATCAATGTAAGCTCGGTTGGGAGCAGGGAGGGCATCATACCACTCCAACACCTCCCCAGAGGCAGAACCCCCGAAACCTCGGACATAGTGACCAGCTTGTAAAGAAAGAAAAAACAAATGGTACATAAAGACCAGATCAAACACACGACACATGGAGCGGATAACCCTAATAAATCAAGCAAATCATTCAAGTCCCAGGTGATGGTCTTTCGGTTCTTTTCAAGCACTATAAAGCTAGGCCCCATAACCCTAGGTTAGTGATTTCTGCATATCCTGATAATTCTAAAATCTGGCGCATTAGGCGAAATTTTATCAGTTTATGTCAATTTTTCTTTCCAAAAAACACACAAAAAAACACAAAAATCTTCCTGAAATTTTTAAGATTTTCTAACATTGTCTTAAAAAATTTTCCCAAATTTTTGGGATTTTCTAAAAATTTTTAAATTTTTTTAGTATTTTCTAAATACTTCTCTCAAAATTCTAGAATTTTCTTAAAATTTTTCTCAAATTTTTAGAATTTTCTAAAAAATTTTAAAAACTTTTAGTATTTTCTAAACATTTTTCTCAAAATTCTAAGTTTTTCTTAAAATTTTTCTCAAATTTTTAGAATTTTCAGAGTTGTCTTAAATATGTTTTCCAAATTGTTTTTTATGATTTTCTTAAAAAAAAATTTTTTGAATTTGCTAGATTTTCTAGTATTTTCTAAAAGTTTACATAATTTTCTTCAAATTTCTAAAATTTTCTATGATTTTCTAAAAAATCTTTCCAAAAGTTTGTCTAATTTTTTAAATTTTCAAAAATTGTCCCTTAACTTTCTAGAGGTTGTGAAAATTTTGCCCAAAATTTTAAGATTTTGACAAAATTGCCTCTAAATTTTCTATGAATATTTGAAAATTTGCCCCCAATCTCAAAATTCTAGAGCCTAAAAAGAATAATAATAATAATAATAATGAATAATAATTTTGCCCCAAATTTTAGAATTTTTTACAAAATTCCCTCTAAAATTCTACAATCTTTTAAAATTTGCCCTAAAAATAGAAAACAAAATTTCTCCCTTAATTTTCTTATGTTTTCCTAAAATCAAAAAAATAGTTCAAGCCTTTTTACTCTAAAAATAATTGCCAATTTCTTTGTTTGTTCAAACATAAGTGTCTCTACTATTTTAATCTCTTTTGCATAGGCATCTTAGCTAAGTTCAAAATACCAATCATCATCCACATCACCAAAATCATTCATCAAAATAAATCATAATCATCATCCATACCATCATCATCATATCACAACACATCTGAGAGAATCCTAGGCATGCGTCTACGTTTGTCATACCATACAACATACTTTGGTATTTAAACAGCAAGTTTGAAAAACTTACCGATGGGCACCGACGAGACATATGATGGTCAGGCTCTCGCAGAAGAAGGTCGGCTGCAACAACATCATCTGGAGGCTCGTAGAATCTCATCCCGTGCGGAACTACACTATGAGGCAATGGAGCGTATGTATGAGAGTCAAAGGGCGCCGGATGGCCCTCTCCCGCGTCAGGATCCAAAAAGTCGGCCATCGCAACCTCATCAGCAACATCCGTAGTCGCATATGCCTCAGTAGCTGCTCGTGCCTCCTCCTCAGCGACACGATGAGAAGCACGCTCCGCCTCAACCACGAGGGCGTCCATCGCAACAGTGGGTTGCGTAGAAGTGACCCTACTAGTAGGAAGGACACCCATAGAGGAGCTCCCAGTAGCAGAGGGGCCCTGTCGTGCCTCTAAATCCTCATCTCTCTGGCCTTGGCCCGCCATGAAGAGGAATGGGAACACAAATAAAAGGGTAAACATAGTACGAAAATGGAAGCAAAGAGGCACGAAAGATTGCAAAGCAAGGGAAAGCTAAGGAGAAACGAGAGAGAGTCTGAGAGAGAACGAGAGGCTATAGAGAGAAAGAGATATGAGCAAATGAGCCAACCCGCACGCCTTAAAGGTCTTGGTACGTGTCTCGAAATGGCGGTCGCCAGTTCTAGAGTGAGCGACCGCCAGGTTGTCCAAACGACACATGGCGCCCGCCATGTTATAGGGATTCTTACCCAGTGGCCGCCATGTCAAAGGGGTTCTGTCCGCCATGTCAGAGGGGTTCTGTCCTGGCACCCGCTGACTTGTCAACCATCACGTCAATCCCATCACGACGACCGCCAACTCCAAAGTTGGCGGCCCCAAATCAGTTCGCCCCTATGACGTTTTGGGTTCTGAGGGACTATTTGGGCATTTTAAATGAGTGTTTTGTTTTATTATTATTATTATTATTGTTTGGGCATTTTAAATGAGTGTTTTGTTTTTTTATTATTATTATTATTATTATTATTATTACTATTATGCATTTATTTTATTCATTAAATTATTTTCTTTAGAAAAAATAATTTTTAAAAAACATAAAATTTTGATGTTTATTTTGTGTGTATGTTTTGTGTCTAAAAACAACTTTTAAAGCTTTTACTTTGAGAAAATTCTGTGTGAGGTATTTTTTTCTCCAGATAAAGTTAATTTTTAAGCCGTGATTTGGCTTTTAAATTATTTTTATCTCTTGTCTCATCTTAAATTTTTCAGTCTTAATTTGACCTATTAATTCATGATTTTCTTTTCGATAAATTTAATTCTAAGCAGTAATTATTCTCGCTTCCTATTCTAAATTTTTAGATATTAACTCGACTTATTAGTTCGACGTTTGACTCGTTGGTTCTCCTCATGACCCTAAACTGACTCATCGGTCCTCCTCATGACCCTAAACTGACTCGTTGGTCCACCTCATGACCCTAAGCTGATTCATCGGTCTCCTTATGACCTTAAACTGACTCGTCGGTTCTCCCTAGGACCCTAAACTGACTCGGTCCTCCTCACGACCTTAAACTGACTTGTTGGTCCTCCTCATGACCCTATACTAACTCAATCCTCCTCATGACCCTAAACTGACTTGGTCCTCCTTACAATCTTAAACTGACTCGTCGGTCCTCCTCATGACCCTTTACTGACTCGGTCCTCCTCATGACCTTAAACTAACTCGTCGGTCCTCTTCATGACCCTAAACTAACTTAGTCTTCCTCATGACCCTAAACTGATTCATCGGTCCTCTTCATGACCTTAAACTGACTCGGTCCTCCTCATGACCCTAAACTGACTCCGTCCTCCTCAGGACCTTAAACTGACTCGTCGGTCCTCCTCATGACCCTAAACTGACTCATCGGTCCTCCTCATGACCTTAACTGACTCGTCGATTCTCCTCATTATCCTAAACTGACTCATTGGTCCTCCTTATGACCCTAAACTGACTCATTGGTCCTCCTCATGACCCTAAACTGACTCGGTCCTCCTTATGATCCTAAACTATCTCGATCCTCCTCGTGACCATAAACTAACTCTTCGGTCCTCCTCATGACCCTAAACTGACTCGATCCTCCTCATGACACTAAACTGACTCGGTCCTCATCATGACCTTAAACAGACTCGCGTTATATCTACATTACACTATACTTGTTATGCATTTTGCCCCGTGAACTACGTTATGGTCTGATCCCTAGCAAAAGGGGGTACGTAGGTAACTCGATAAAAATTTGAGTACAACCAACATCATATGCATGCTTGTGTGTTTGTGGCCTAAGATTGACGGCTGGGTCAAATGGTTGTTATCTCTAGGTCTTTAATACAACCTGCTTCACGCGTTGCTATCCAAGTTATATCAAAGAGGGGCAACTATAGACACCCCAATTTGACCCCGCCTAATCTTAGACAAATTTGATGATGAGAATAGGTGAAATAGTGCTTCAGTTCGATTCTCGGGAAGTGATCTAAGCTTGGTATTTGAACTCGAAACCTTCAAACCAATAAAACTTTGTCGAACCTTTGAAACTTGCTGCCCAAGTAAGGCGACCGCCAACTTTCTTCATGGTGACCGCCACAGAACTTTGTGGAAACCCTAGCCAAAAGTGGCGACCGCTAACTCCCATTATGGCGACCGTCATAAAACTTTGTGAAACTTTTAAAAAGCATGACGACCGCCAACTCCAAATGGCCTGATGTGCCCCTTAAACGTGGCGGCATCTCATTGGCGAAAGAACTCTATAAACATCGTACCCCTGGTACGTTTTCAAGGACAGAAAAAAATATAGAGTGGTTTAGTGAGAGGAATTCTACCGAATTACCGAGCAATTTCAGGCCTCGACGCCGAAATTCTATCGAAATATCAAGCCTCTGACGTTTATCTTAAAGCCTTACTTAGATCACCACCGAGGATTGGACAATCGAAGCTCATTCCACTAACTTGAGGATTTCCCGGCAATCTAGATACCTTGTTTGGATCTCCGATCTTTCTAAACTCATTTTTCTCTCTCTGGGTGATCGGGTTAATATTCATTTTTAAATTCTTCAATTTCATTTATAGTCAATTTCATTTAACATATGCAATGTAGTTTGTAGTTTGTTGTTTAATGTAGTTAGGCTATTTAATGTTAATTTCATTTATAGGTTATTTTATTTTTATTTCGTTTTAATACCTTGTTACAGCCAATTAATTCATTAAAATAGTACTAATATATTTCTAGCAATTACAACTTGATTATGTTATTAATTGTTATAATCAAATCACTTATATGAAAATTGTTGTAATTATCAATATTGCATCCATTTAATTGTTAATTTTCTCTTAATGTTAATTTAGTTATTTCTTTATTAGTACTTTATTTCTTTTATTTTTCTTTTAATTTAATGTTCTAGCATTAATTACATTTATTTTTTTTAATTAGTCTAATTTTTGTTATTAGCATTTCATTTTATTTTCATTTCTTATACCATTAATTGAATGCATCATTTTAGCTCTTAACTTTCATTTAATAGTAATGTAATTTTCTTAACATTTACTTTCTTTTTTTTCTTATAATGTAATTTTATTTTCTTTTTCATATTTTATTTCTTTAAGCTTAGTGTAATTTTCTTTCAATGCATTAATCATTTTTTTTTTATTTTTTTCTTGTAATCTTAGTTTAATGTTCTAGTTTTTATTTTTTTATTTTATCTTCTTTTTCTTTTCTATAGCATTTTATCTCATTTTATTATTCATTTTATTTTCTTTAATGCTAATATTACTCTTTTTTTTCTTTCTTTTTAATATTAGTTTAAAAATTCCTTCACTAAAATTAATTTAATTTTTCTTTGTTAGCTTTTATTTTCTTTTAATAATAGTATAATTTTTCTCTATAACATTTTATTCTCATTTTTGTCATTAGCTTTATTTTCATAAAAAGATTTCATTTTCTATAGCTTGATTTTCTTTTTTAATATTTATCTTATTTTCCTTGGCCTTTCTTTTTTTATTAAATCTAAAAAATTACAAAAAAAGCCCTTTTATGTTAGTTTTATTTATTTTTCTAAATGGTAGTATAATATTTGTTTTTAGAACTTTTTCGTTTATCTCATGTCTATTTTTTTTTACTTTGCTTAAAAACACAAAATGTAAATAGTGTCATTTTAAGTTGTTTAAATAAGTATTTTTTTAAACATTTTATTTTTGTCTTAACTAATCTTTTGTAAGCTTTCTTTTATTTCTTTTTTCTTCAAATTAAAATTTCAAATATTTGCTTCTTAATACACAAAATGTTTGTTATTAGATTTTATTGTTTTGGTTAATTCTTAGCACAAGACTTTTTACATGCTTTGCATATACTTTTAGATGATTTGACAACATACATATTGTACATATTAATTTAGGATTTGATCATTTTATTTCACAATTATTTGGCATATTTAGTAGCGATCCATGTTTAGGTAATTTTAGTATTCTTTAGCTTATTTTGTTCTTTCATTTGAATCATGATTGTTTAGGATTATTTTAATAAAATTGCATGTGGGTATGTTCCATGTATCCTTTAGATAGAAATTGTATGCCATAGAACTTAAGATTTTTTTCTTTTGATATTTATGTGTTTCTGAGTGCTATGTGCATGTCTTATATATTTTTTATATTTAATTTTAGATGTTTTCTCTTTAGCACTATTTTTTTTATTTGCATACATTTGAGAAATTCTATTAAAGAACCAATGATGATTAGTAGAAATTCTATTAAAGAACTAAGTGGCGACTCTATTTTTAATAAAAAGGAATTTTCAAAATTTAGCTTTCAAGATGTTAAAAGGTTTTTTCAATATCTTTGAATTCTCATATTGTTCTCTATTTTCCAAAACCCCTGAATCTGAGTCGTACAACGACTAAGCATGAAAAGTCTCAATTGACCTCGAGTCAAGCCTAGGCTAGAAAGCCCTAGCTCAGCTAGGCAAGAAAGTCCCAGTTCGCCTCCGGATCAAGCCTAGGCAAGAAAGTCCTAGCACTGCTAGGCAAGAAAATCCCAGTTGGCCTCTAGGCCAAGCCTGGGCAAGAAAGTCCTAGCACGGCTAGGCAAAAAAAGTCTCAGTTGACCTTGAGTCAAGTCTAGGCAAGAAAGCCCTATCTCGGCTAGGCAAAGAAAGTTCCAGTTCGCCTCCAGGTCAAGCCTGGGCACAAGCCCTAACTCGACTAGGCAAAGAAAGTCCCAATTTTCTTCTAGATTAAGCCTAGGCACAAGCCCTAGCTCGACTAGGCAAGAAACTCCTAGTTGGCCTTCGAGTCACGCCTGGGCACAAGCTCTAGCTCGGCTAGGCAAAGAAAGTCCCAATTCGCCTTCGGGTCAAGCCTAGGCACAAGCCCTTGCTCGGCTAGGCAAGAAAGTCCCAATTGGCCTCCGAGTCAATCCAAGGCACATGCCCTAGCTCGGTTAGGCAAAGAAAGTCTTAGTTAACCTCCAGGTCAAGCTTGGGCATAAGCCTTAGCACGGTTATGCAGGAAAGTCCCAATTGGCCTCATAGTCAAGTTTGGGCACAAAAGCTACTCGCCTAGCTAGGAAAAGCCCTAGTCGCCTAAAAGGATCACTATTGGGCACAAGTCATGACAATCTCGAAATGTATTGATTTTAGATTTTTACATCTTCTGTTAAGAGATCTTCAATTGTAACGACTTAACCTTCCCACAAAAGCCCTAGCTCAAGCTAGGCTGCAAAAGCCCTAGCTTGGCTAAGCACCGAAAACCCAAGCTCCAGCTAGGCACCAAAGCCCTAGCTCAAGTTAGACATCAAAAGCTCTAGCTTGGCTAGGCACCAAAAGTCCTAGCTCGGGCTAGGCCCCAAAATTCTAACTTAAGTTAGGCATCCAAAGTCCTAGCTTGGCTAGGCACCAAAAGTCCTAACTTAGGCTAGGCACCAAAGTCTTAACTCAGGCTAGGTACACCAAAAGTCCTAACTCAAGCTAGGCACCAAAGGCCTAGTTCGGGCTAGGCATCAAAAGCCCTAGCTTAGCTCGGCATCAGGAGTTCTATCTTGGGTTTGGCACCAAAGCCCTAGCACGCCTAGGCACTAATCAAATAGCCTTGGCTCACCTAGGTACTGGAAGCCCTAGCATGCCTTGGTACTAAATCATGAAAACCTAGCTTAGCTAGGTACCCTAAATCTTGATGCTGCAGATTTAGTGATCAAGAGTTACAAACAGTTGCTATGCGGTGTTGCGAAATTTGATGAAAGCTTATAACATGGCTAAATAGAGAGAAAGAGACAGAAAAATTAGGTTAACCCAGCTTAAACCCCGATCTCGGTGCGTCGACAGTTCCTCCGTGTTCAATTGCAAAGACCTCTGAGGTTTGTTGCTCGGCTAGGAATAAAAAGCCCTATCATGCCTAGGCACTGCCCAAAAAAGCCTACCTCGGCTAGGCATTAATTAAAGCCTTAGGTCACGCTAGGCATCAAAAGTCCTAATTCGACTAGACATTGAAAAATAACATAATTCAATTAAGTTTTGCAGCACAGACTCGAGATATATGAAGCTTTTCACCTTCTCCTAGAAGAGCATGCAGAAGCTGAGGGCTAATTGTAGTGGTAAAAAACTAACAAATGGATTAAACCTAACCAAACACCCCCTAGCCATGGGTTAGGTGTCACGCCCTCAGTCTAGAGATCAAAAATCGATATTATTTATAGCAATCACAAGAGTATCAAACTGGAATTATTTATTTATAGGGACCAAAGTAACTTTACATGCTACAAATACACTATTCTATACTCCCATACTCCCAAGCTAACGTATATTTTACAAAACAAAACTTCATACTTTTAATCTTTTTACTAGAAGATCTAAAACAAAAGTTCCAATTAACTATGAGCTCGGGATTATGAACCTGACAACTGTGATGGACCAACTCTAGCCATCCCTACTAGCTGCAACCAGAAAGGTTACAGAGAGTACATTTAGTATTATAATAAACAAGATAGAAAACAGTCATTTCATTTATGAATAGAAAAACTTTTAACCTTTTTATCAGAAATGTAAAATGTAACAAAATTTCATAGCATATGAAGAATTTTCTCAATCTTTGTAAAAAAAACAAATCACTTTTGGCTCAACAACCAACAATCATGGAGTTTACTATCTCGTACTCAAAAATAAAGTTTCTAATATAATCGCCACAAGATAAAATAATCATGTTTCATTCACAGCTCATACCCAACAGTGACAAAGTAGTCGTTTATCTCACGATTGGAAGTTTCGACGATACCGTAACTTCAATTCTCAATGCACATATAGTAATGTGATGAAAATGATGACCACTCTCCACCAAGCACGAGTGGTATGTGTTGTTCGGGATTTAACGTGCAAAATCTTAGGCAAAAACCCAATATATATATATATATATATATATATATATATATATTACTGTGTGTGTACTGTGAGTAAGTGAGTGTGTGTGTGTTTGGTGTGCTGTGTGTGTGTGTGTTTGGTGTGCTGTGTGTGTGAGTTGTGTGTGTGGGTGTGTTTCGTGAATGTGTGTGTGATTATAAAAACTGTGTATGTTTGTTGTAATTTTTGGTTAGGACCTGTTTGTTTGCTTGCATGTAAATTTTATTTTTTTTAAATTAAAAAGTTAAATAATAAAAAATAAATAATAGTAATACTAATAATAAGTGATAATTACACTTATCTCCTATGAACTTTAAATTTATTATAAATTTTTTTTTATAATATTTAAAATTATATTATTTTTTCTTCTATTTTAATTATCAGTATCAGATACTTCCTTCTACGATTAACGACTGTTAGTTAGCTGTTAAATAAAAAAATAAAATTTACTAATATTTTATTTTTTCTTTTCATATTACCCATCTCTCTGTCTTTTCATTTTTTTCCCTATTTTTCATTTTTTGCTATCTCTCTCTCTTCTCTCTCTCTCTCCATATATATATATTCTTCAGCTCATCTAGTTTTCTTCCTCCTCTTCTTGCCGGAAACAGAAGACAGAGAATAATTAACCAAATCAAGAGCTGTATCAAAATCAAGCTTCTTCCCAGAGGGAGGGAGGGGGGGAGAGAGAGAGAACGCTATGGGGAACTGTTGGCCATCTCTGGTAGATACTAGCCCAAGCCTCCCCAAACCATCCACCCTAGGTACCATCACAAACCAGATATATACATATATAGACATATATTTGTATACCATAATTCGTGAGCTTTTAATTTCTCTGGTTTCTATTTGATGACTTTGAATGATTTTCTTCCATAAGAATCAGTTATTTATGAGTTGAATTGTAAAGCCAAATGGGTTGTCCCATCATACACACATATATTTTCAATTATGTTTTCGATCTATGGTCAATCCATACATCGTTTATTTTCTATGACTAGAAAACAATGAAGAGACGTTGAAGAAGATGAAAAACAATAAAAACAGAGGTGAAAACAGGGGGCAAAGTGCCGTGGTGGAGGCGTTCGTTGGTCGCGGCGTCAGGGGAGGTGGCGGGTGGCGGCAACTGAATCGCCTTCTTTTTTTTCCCTCTGATGTTCTTCTTCTCCCAGCTTCTATTGAAGCTAAAACCCTCCACTGGTGCGGGTGTTCTTCTCTCTCTCTCTCTCTCTCTCTCTCTCTCTCACCCACGATCGAATTCGAGTTGGCTAAGTTTTTGATTAATTTGCAAAATCATCAAAGTTTCGTGATTCAAATCAAGGTTTTCAAATTTTAAATTTGGAATTAGGGTTTTCAAATTTTGGAGAGAGTTTAGGGGAGTTGTTGGGCAGAGAGAGTTTCGGGGAGTTGTTCGGCGGGGGCAGGGGCGAAATCCACCGGCAGGGGTAGGGGCGAACGTCACCGGTGGTGGATTTCAATTGTTAGAAAAAACAGAGAGGGAGAGGGAGGCTGATTTCGTGGTGGAGTCCGCGGCGGAGCGGCGAACCAGAGAGGGAGAGGGAGAGGGAGATGTATAGAGAGAGAGAGAAGGGAATCCGGCGCTTGGTGCCAGCGTCGGGTCACCGGTGTAGGTGGTGGCAGGGTGGCGTCGGCGCCGGTGGGAGCGCGGCGGTGGATGGGTGCCCCGACGGCTGCCTTGGTTGTTCTTCCTCAGTTTCAGCTTCTTGTTTGAAGCTTAATCCCTCCACTGAAGCTTATTAGAATTGATAGAAGCTTATTAGATTTTTATATGTATATAATTATTATTATATCTCAGAGCTTCTCTAAATATTGAGATTAGAATTAGGGTAAAGAAGAAGAAGAAGAGGAATTAAAGGATAAAAAAGTAAAATTTGATTTTCTGTTAACTACGTTAAGTCAATAAGCCTGACAAGAGAGGATCGTATAATTTCATAGATCATAAGAAGATCTCTGTAATAAGTTTAAATATTATGAAAAATAAGTATAATTATCTCTAATAATAATAATAAATAATTTTATTATTCTAAGACTAAATTAAATTAATGATTTTTTTATATGCCTTAAAATATAAATTTTGTTAAGCCAAGTTTTAATTAAAATAAGAATTTCAAAATTTAAGATTTTCTTCTTTAGACTAAAATAGAATTAAATAAGTTTACTTACTTTTTAAAATTTTAGTTAAATCAAATTTCTAACTAAAGTAAGTTAAAATGAGATTTTAAGTTGAATCTTATGCATTTCTCTTTTTTAAGGATACTTTTGAATATGTAATTGAAAACTTAAGAATTTACAAATTTACTAGAATTAACAAAAGAAAAATATTTATTAGCTAAGTTAAGCATGGTTCAGAGAGACTAGTATCCTACTTACGTGTAGACTTATTTTTTTGTTAAGCACTTAGATTTTATCACCAGAGGATTAAGTAGGATTGAGGACAAAAAAATAGTTTTGTTATTCTTAAGTCAAGTTGAGAGTGCATAAATATTATTTTGAACAGAAATACATGAGTTATGTTTTAAATTTGCTTTATATCCATGTTTTGAAGTATGAAAATTTGTGATAACATGATCTTTTATTCAAATACCATGATATTTCTAAATATGCTATATGTACCTTTTGAAAAATATGTTGTTGTGATGTATATGTTTTGACAAATGTCATCGTTATTATAAGATGCTGTTTCAAAGTACCAAGTTACAAGGGTTTTCGGCCCTGTACATCCCGTTAGGGGAGGTTGCCCAACTATGGGTATTGTTTGTCTTTCTAGCGGAGGTTTCCCGTTGAGCGAAATTTTTGTATTAAAGGCTTTGCGGGTTAAGTCTCGAACAGCACATACCACTCGTGCTTGGTAGAGAGTGGCCCTCATTTCCATGGCGCTACTATTCGTGTATTGAGAATTGAGGTTACAGTACCGTCGAAACTCTCGGTCGTGAGGTGGACGACTACCTGGTTGTTGTTGAGTATGAGTTGTGAATGAGACATGATTATTTTGACTTGTGGCGATTATGCCAGAAACTTTATTTTTGAGTACGAGATAGTAAACTCCATGATTGTTTACTGTTGAGCCTACAGTGATTCTTTTTTTATAAAGATTAAGAAAATTCTTCATATGTTATGAAATTTTGTTACATTTTACATCTCTGATAAAAATGTTGAAATTTTTTCTATTTCTAAATGAAATGACTATTTTCTATCTTGATCATTATAATACTAAATGCACTTTATTGTAACTTTTCTGGTTGCAGATAGCAGAGATGACTAGAGTTAGTCCACCACAGTTGTCAAGTTCATAATTCCGAACTCGTAGTTATTTGAAAATCTTGTTTTAGATCTTTTAGTCAAAAGACCAAAAGTATGAAGTTTTGTTTTGTAAAATATACGCTAGTTTGGGAATATGGGATTATAAAATAGCGTATCTGTAGTATGTACAGTTACTTTGGTCCTTATAAATAAATAATTTCAGTTTAATACTCTTGTGATTGCTATAAATAATATTGATTTTCGATCCTTAGAGTGAGAGAGTGACATTTGGGGTGACAAGACAAGACTAAAGAGTTAAGTCCTCAAAACTCAAAACTCAAAACTAAAGACCCTTCTGACTTGAGCATCAGAAGGCCTCCTGTTGGCTACCTGCCACGGGGCTTGTTTTGTATGTATTCAGTTTTTAGAGCATCTGGAGACTTAGTCGTTTTCATCTTCGTCAAGTTTTTCATTATCATTAAGAGAACAATTATATTTTGGGTTGTCTCAAATTCTATAAATTTCAGTTGGGGTATAAATTTCTAGATTGTGTTTTCTCCTTTTGGCCTTTAAAAAGATTGCTAAGTCTACATGCCTTCCTCTCACATGGGTGGATTTATCGATCTTCTGAAAGCGCTTTAGTAGGAACCATCTCCTCATCTCTAGGAAATATCATTAAACTAATTCTGTGGAACTCGAACGGCGACCCGATGGTGTCGAGTTTTCACACACCGAACGGCGAATGAGTGCAGACCCAAAACGAAAGCCCTAATTTTCCATCGGAAATGATGACATCGACGCCGGAAGCCACCCCCGATCAGTTCTTCAATTTTAATCTGGATCGAGCTCCTCTTATATATAAACCCAGTGCGAAGCAGTCAATCAATGTAAACCCAGTGTACGTTACTGCCTATCAACGACTCTGCGTTAATGTAGTGGATCGTCATCGACATTAACGAGCTTCTAGCAATGTCACTGCCACGATCTCCATTTCTTGAATTCTTCTGGTGGTTCTTTGCTTCTCTCTCTCTCTCTCTCTCTCCACGACATTGTCCTTCCATTATCCGGCGAGATTAGGGTTGGAATTGGGGGAGATTAGGGTTGGGATTTTGTTTTTAGTTTTTTTTAAAAATATTTTTAAACTAATAAATATAATTAATTACAAGGGTAAAATAGTAAAATGCTACTTTTGGTTAATTTTAATTACCTAAAAAGTCTAACATGGGAAGTTATTGTTATTTCAGATACTTCAGGAGAGATTCTTGTATTTATCAATTATCTCAAGAGAGGTAAATGTAATTTTATTATTATTATTATTATTATTATTATTATTATTATTATTATTATTATGTAGGATTTTCTTATTTGAATCAGCTTTAGAACTAGCAAAATTGAAACAGAAAATTAGGAATAGCAATTCAAACTAATTAAACATCGTTATTTTTTGGGAGAAACTAGTATGACCTCGCTCAGAAATCACAGTTGATCACTCGCTTCTCTACACAAAAACTAATTGTGATTTTACATATTAGTCATCAAAAGTGAATAAACTATCTTTAGTAATTGTGATCTTACATATTAGTGCGGTTCTCTTTTACGGTTTTTGCAACACCATTTTGTTGCTGAGGTATATATGATGCGCTCAAAAGACAACTTGAGTCCAGCGAGGCATATTTCACCGTTATAATGGAATTTGACTCGCATCTTGTACCGCGTCTTGCAGCCTTTGTTTTGGTTCTTCCTTCGCTTTAAAAGCTCATCCAGAGTGAATCAACCATATCATTTGTTGGCTGTTGAAAGTTGAGGAATGCCTTCTTTCCTTCTTTAATTGGGAAATACATGACAGAGCTCATCCTCTTCCTAATCCTAATTCCTACAACTTCTTTATTTCTCTTGTTCTTTGAGAATTCTAAAATCATGATTATAGTATATTTTTAGAATTAAAGAAAAAAAAACATGTTGCAAATTAATATCATAGCATTGCAAGATATGGTTGTGTTGGAATTATTGTTTTCGTAGATACCACGTAAAACCTACATATTTTGTTCAAATATACAATTTAAAACACATTGGTTTTATCCTAGCAGTCCGCTTGCAAAGAGTTGTTGCGTCATATACGAGCATCGACAAAGACTCCTCTTATGTTGGATCTTGTTCCTCTCTATTTTGCAAAAAAAAAGAAATTTTTCAAAAAAAATGGAGAAGCCTTCATTTTTCTCTTATTGTGATCACGATGGTCATTTGAGCCACATGTTATACAACATACCAAAATGGCGATCAACAAAAAAGATTAAGTTGGTATGATAGTTGGATCACATTAAACCTAACAAAAATTTACGACAAACTCTCAAAATTATATTTGTCGTTCAGTATTTTAGGAATAATGTGATTTAATATTGCCAACTGTGTTATAGTCCACCTTATATCGGTGAGAGAAGAAAAATTAGTTTGGTAAATATAGAAACAAGTCTACTATTTCTAATAACTTGATTTTAAACATTTTGAGCTATATTTTTAGATTCTTTATATAAGTTGTTGAGACAATGGTTATTGGATTGTTAAAAATTATCTCGTCCTAGTAGGGTTTGTTGTTCTATTGGAAATTCTAATATTGATCTAAATTAGCTTTTCTCTTACTAATGTGACCATCCATATTTGATAATGGATGAAATTCCTTGTGTTCTCATAACTTGGGTTTTCTCAGTTGACTGCAGAACTCATATCAACTAGAAGAGATACAATAGCAAAATCCAGCCAACCATGCATGTTACGGTTTCAAAGCCTCTCGATTCGAATCATGCGAACGCTTCTTCTCGGCATACCCTTATTGCTAGGAATAACGGCAGAAGCACAAAAGATCACGGTTCCAATTTTGAAGCACAAGGAAGGATACCCAAGAACTGGGGCTATTAGAATATGCATGGTTCCTCGGGCAGGCACTATCTCTGTTCCACAGGTTTACGAAGCCGAAATCGTCATCAACTCCAAGCACCCCTGGTGCAAAGAAATAGTGCGCCGGTGGAAATGGACATTTTGTGTGTGGATATCCATATACGTTTACATAATTCTAATCATAATCCTCGTTAGTTGGTTTAAGCCACTCATTTTCCCAACGACGATTGTTCGTTGGAAAAATGGAGAGGAAGAAGAGATCGGAGAAGTATCGAAAGCACTTCGGGAGCGAAGGAGAGAGGAACGAGAGGTTTCGGAGATGGTGAGGAGATGGCAAGAGAGTAGAAGTAAGAGGAAGGCAATGCTTTTGCGCAGGGTTTTGCGGGTTGGCGGCACGTCTGCTTCAAGCGTTAGTGTAACTAGAGAAGAGACGATTGCGGCTACTGAAGAGGATGTTGGGGATTCAGAAGCACTCACTCTTGGAAGTTCTACATAACTTTCTAATTTAATGCTTGTTTTTTCAATATATGTGTAGTGTTTTAAGTTGTGGTTGAAGTTTTTGATTTTGGTGTTAAGGCCCTAACGTTTATAACTTTGGGAAGCTGATGTCTACTGACAAAGCAGTCTACTGACAAAGCTGAGGGTATTAAGAGTTTGTTGCTTTGCTTATTTTCAGCTTCTAGGTAGGAAGTTTGAAGCAAAGGAAGCAAGAGAATCCTAACGTAGATTCTAGCAAATTAAAAAGAAGGGTTAAAATATATATTTTGCATTAAACTATCCACATTTTGTTTATTTCGAATTGTGAATTGAATTTATTTAATTTTTAAATAAATTAATTTGAATCTTGGTTTAGTCTAATAATTGACAGATGATCAATTAAATAAATAGGAGCATATTTAAGTGATTTTCACCAGAGCTTTCCCGGCAAAATAGTTGTGAAATTATTTTGTAATCCTTGAACTCCTAGTTCCATTAACTTTTTTAAGTCTTAGACTTAGCTGCGTAGGGTGGGTGTCATGTTGTGTTTGTGTCGTGTCATATTGAATTTATGTTATAAAATTTTCAATACTAATACTATTCATTTAATTAAACGTGTCACTTATTATAACGCTAACATTACCTACTTATAAATTAGTTAACCTGTTTAATAATTTGTTTAATAATTTATTTAATAATTAGTTCGTATTTTTAATTTTATACATATTTTAATTATAAAATTACATAATCTACAATAAATAAACTCTAAACAAACTGTAAAAAGTAATTCAAGAAACAAGTAATATGAATTCATACATGAAAAACTCTAAAGTTTAAAAAAAGTACATACAAAAAATCAACTATAAAAATACAAGCATAAATGTAATAAGTTTGCCAAAAACTTCAATAACCTTGCGAGGACATACTGACCATTTATGTCTGCGTAGTCTGCGTAGAGGATGGACGCTAGGCGACTAGAAGTGAAGGAAGTAAAAAAATGGCGCTAACTTTTTATGTATCTAAAGTTTAAACAAATAACTAAAACTAAGGCCACCGCAGTCGGTCAAGCATTTTTTATTTTTTTCTCTTAAAATTTTATATTCCCCTTAATCGGGTTATATATATGTGTTTTTAACAAGTTTTGAGTTCGTGTTGTGTTTTGAATTAACACCAAAATTAAACGGGTTTAATAAGTTATTTTCGAATTCAACGAGATCAATACTAATTCAACCTGTTTATCAAATATGTTATCGAGTTGTGTCATTTTTTACTTCGTGTTGAATAATAGTCAATCTTAATCTTCTAACTTTGTGTAAAGTTCGCACCTTATTAACGTGTCATGTTAAAAATTGTCACTTTTTTTGTTCTGTTGAACCATGTATGCTTATAGTATGTTTTCCTGGTGTTGGAACCGTGTAATGTAAATTTTTTTAGCAGATATATTAAATGCATGCATGCTTTAATTTGTGAGTAAATATCATGTTAAGTGTGTTATATGGTTGTTTATGGGTGTTTCACGTAACCCGGCCTTTAGGGCGTAATTAAGCAATTAAGCAAAAAAAATTTTAAAAATAAATAATAATAATAATAATACATCTCAGCCGAAGCTAAGATGCTTTTGGAGAGAGGGATCGAGAGAGAGAGATCGAGATCGAGAAAGAGATATCGATAGATTGAGAGAGAGGGATCGAGAGAGAGAGAGAGAGGCAGAGAGAAGAGAAGCATAAAAGAAGGGAAACCCCCAATTCGTCGGCCATCGAAAGAGAGAACAGAGAGGGCTCGAGCGCAAGCTACCAGCGCGCAACGCGTTACCAGCCACGCCGCCACGACGCCTCCGTCGCCCCACCATCGCGCCGTCAGCACCCCCTACCTATTCCAAATTTCTTGCTTAAAACACAGATTCAGTTTTAATATCGACATAATTCATCAATTTCATCTTAAAATAACCATGTTCTTTAATTGTTAAGTTATCCCAATTTCTAATTCAATATCATATATTCCAAACCATGTTTTCTTTTTTCTTTTTTTTTATTTTATCGTGCATCCTTCTTCATGCCATAAGGTTCACATTGATGTTATAAAGTTCTCACAATATTTTAATGAATCAAATAAAATCACATCTTTCATATATTATATCTTCACCCATCTATTTCATTATTTAAGTCATGAAAATATCCAAGGTTATCAATTTGCTCATTAATGCAAGATAATAAATTTAGAAAGTTCAACAACATATACTACTCACATTATGATCACCTTATTCAAGTGTTCTAAATTCACGTTAAATAGCACACATAGAACTTGGTGTGCAAGTCTTTAAATTCTTGAACTAGTCAAATAACTTCTAAGACTATTTCAAATTTGATAACTCCTTCTAATCTCATTCTTAAAACTATGGGTTTGATCTTCGAAGTTCGTTGTATTGATGAGAAAAATATGATTATGAATCTTGATTTAAAATTGATAATATGGAATCAAAAACATAATAATGTAACAATTGATAATAAGGAGTATTACGTGATTATAAAATTGGATTGGGGAGATGAACTCCCGGTTATTAACGAATACTGATATGATTAATCAAATAATGAACCGAGGATGATTGATGTGAATGTGAATAAGTTGGGCTTGACTAGCTCCGCGGTGAAAGACTAAAAACTTGCGCAGTTGGGTACCGTGTTCCTTCGGGTTAGCCCCCGTAAAATGGACGTGATTATGTCGTGGTGAGTTATAGAGCTATCTATTACCCAATGGTTTCGCGTAGCCTATTGAAAAAATATGGAGGAATTTCTATAAGATGCACCCGACGTTAGTATCAGATGATTGTAGCGGTGAGTTATAGAGTTATCTATTAACCAATAACTTCGCATAGCCTATTGGGAGAATAGAGAAGGGTTTTTATAAGCTGCACCATACATCAGTTTAGTATTTAGTTCATTGAATTGAAAGTGAAATGTGGAATAAAAATTGAAGAATTTGAAAGAAAGTAATGGTTTTAATATAGATAAGAGTTAAATTAATAGTTGGATAATTGATTAAGAGGAAATAAAAGTAAAAACAAAAAAGTAAAATCTGATTGAAAGTGCTAGGATTTCTAAAATTGGGTAAAATTTCAAGGCTGGCGGCTCAATCAGGTATGATTTAGACTAATTTTAGTGTTTTGTTATAATTTGTGTTGGTTTGTTTGATAATTTCATCAAAACGTCAACTTGTGAGATTAATTAAGATTCTTGTTAATTTATGAAATGATGGATTTGGGTTTACCACAATTAATTGATATTATGGAATTTGAACCTGAAGCCAGTAACTCGAAACAGGTAAATTAAGATTTGATAATTAAGAATCAAATTTGTTTACTTAGACTTAAAGTAGAAGGGTTTTGGCTAGAATCAAGGTTAGAGGCATAAGATCGTGTTATAGGGAGGCTAATTTAAAAGGAATAAGAATCTCCACATTTTAAAAGTATAGACTTCATTAGTAAATTTGATAAGTTTATAGGGAAGCTCAGATCTTGTTGGAACTATACTAATTAGAAGGTTTAAACCAATTTAATATTGAATATAACCATTGGGGTGAAAGTGAACCAATTTGAGTTAATGAGATTTTAGTTTATGTTTAGAAAAAATAAAAAGATTCGATCAATGAAAATGAATTAGAAGATGAGTAGAAGAAAACTTTAGATGAGTCGTTCGAGTCATATAACTTTTATGTTAACCGGTAAAAGATAACCTGATCATTAGATTTGTAATTTTGAAATTTTAAAGTGATGCAAATAGCATTATGGAATTTGTAATGTTATTAGTAAATTTACGGATGATTGTAATTACTATGAGAAATAAATTAAGTCTTAAATGTGTAATGCATGTATGTTTCTAAATATTTGTGAGCTTTCATTTAGTAAATAGTTTGGATTGTATTTTGGAATTTGAGATTCATACGGTATTTGAGTATAAATGATTATTTGAGCTTGACAGGTGTTTAAAAAAAATTGGATAATTCGAAAAACAGAGGAGACTGTAATAACCCGTACCTTAGCAACTAATAAAAATAAGACACGTATTACTCCTTAGAATAATATAATAATATTTAAAAATAATAATATTTGATGAGTTGTTATAAAAATAAGTAAATAATAATATATTAGTAGAAAATTTTTAAATAAAATTTTTAATAAAACCTTATACTTAATTTTAAGAGTAAAGCTAAAAAACACACATCAAAGTAAATTTTAGATCGAGATCAAAATTTATTATATGGTTAGAAAATTTTTATCCAATTTCTGATTTCACGATAAATCATAAAATAATATTAAAAGTTATCTTGAATTTTTGAGAATTTTTTTTGAATTTATAAATTTATTGCTATTAAAATCGATAAATCGTAATAAAATATATTAAATAGATAGAAAGTTTTAGTTAAGGTTTTAACTATACCACAATACATAAAAATATATCAAAAATTTATACCTAAATTTTTATATTTTTTTAAATTTAAAATTTTACATTAAAAATTTTAAGATGTGTTTATTTTTTAGCACCGAACATTTGTCTCACATGCATTTAACCAGTGGTGCATGAGGGACACCAGTCCCCATCAACCGCTTATAAATACCCAATAACTCCAGCATTTTAAGCACACATGGGAAAGAGTACATATATATTTAAAATCCCAGAGTCCTTAAGCGCACTATGTGCTTCATCCAGAAGCAAAATGCAAGAACATTGAAGCTTCGAACCAGAAGCTTTAGAAGAGAGACGCGACGCCGGCACACCGCACCAGCCGCGCCTCCACCAACATCGGCGCCCTCGCCACTCGTCACCGCCGTTTCGCTGCCGCCAACCCTCCAGCCGGCCTCCCTCATCTGCCCCGGTCTCTCTCTCTCTCTCTCTCTCTCTCTCTCTCTCTCTATATTGTCTCTCTCTCTCTCAGACACACACACACACACAAAAACTCATTCAACTCAAACTTTCCTTCATCTTCTTCCTAAGTTTCTGAGATTTGGGTCACTCTCATTTTATTTGATCTGAGATTCTAAACTTAGTTTGGGTGGTTTGTTGTTTAATTTCAACATCTGATTCGAACCCTCTTTCCTTGGTAGTTTATTATTTCGAATTTTGGCTAAATGCTGGAAAAATTGATATTTTGTTAATAAATTAACTGATTCAATTAAGCAGCTTTTAAATTTAGGGTTTAGGGTATTACTTATGGGGTTAATCAATCCTGAACAATATTGGCAATTTGAAGGTAGTTTGATAATCTATAGTTGATAAATATGTGTTTGGAAAGTTTAAATTTTGTTTTGACAGTAGCAAGTATAATTATGCTTTGTTGGGTTTTAATGGTTATTTTACTGAAACAAACATGTATGATGTTTTTGTTAAAAAATTTGTGTTATGTATATAATTATTTTTTAAAGATAACATTCTGTCATTTGACTAAAATACTTTGTTATAAAGATAAAAAATATTAAATGGCGTAAAACATAAAATAAAAATTTAGAAAATTTCAAATATAAAAATATAAGGATTCAATAAAAATCACTAAAAATTTATATTTTTGTTTGTTTATCAAAAGGTGGAAGCTTAAGACCTAACAGTAAAGAATTTAAATTAATTAAATAAATTAAGCAGCCAAGTTTAAATTAAGTAACTAAGTTATTATAATAGTATTTTATGTGTATTCTAAATTCTGGAAATCGAATAATTTAAGTAAAAATACAAAATCTTTACTAAAAGCATTTTCGTATGTTTATCTCAATTTGGGAGTTTAGAGAATAAATTTGAAATTACCATGCGAGCGAAGTAAATGAAAAAAAAGAGAAGAAAATTAGCAAATGGAATTTTAGTTGAAGTAAATGAAAAAAAAGAGAAGAAAATTAGCAAATGGAATTTTAGTTAAACTTTAAAAATATTATTAACTGGGAAATTTTAAATCGTGGGTAAGTTTAATAATTAAAAATAATTAAAATGCGCAAAAGAATTAGTATCCTATACTCAGGTAAGGCTTGATTTTCTTACTAGACAACGGGATTTTGTCACCAAATGTTTAAGAAGTTGAGGACGCGAACGAAATAATAGTTTTGTTATGCTTAAAATAAGGTGAAAGTGTTTAAGTATTATTTTGAACATCAAATGCATAAATTATATTTTAAATTTGTTCTATATCCATGTTTTGAAGTGTGAAAAATTGTGATAACATGATTTTTTATTCAAATGCTATAATATTTTTAAATATACTATCCGTACTTTTTAAAAAGCATGTATTTGTGATATAAATATTTTGACAAATGATATCAATATTATGAAATCCTGTTCCAAAGTGTTAAGTTACAAGGGTTTTCGGCCCTTTATATCCTGTTAGGGGAGGTTGTCCAATTATAGGTGTTAATTCTCCCTATGGGGGAGGTTTCCCGTTGAGTGGGGGTTTTGTCTTAAAAGCGTTACGGGCTAAGTCTCGGACAGCACATATCACTCGTACTTGGTAGAGAGTGGCCTTCATTCCATCACGTTGCTATTCGTGTATTGAGAATTGAGGTTACGGTACCGTCGGAACTCCCGGTCGTGAGGTGAACGACTACTTGGTCACTGTTGGGTATGGATTGTGAATAAGATAGTTTCAATTTGAATTGTGGCGGTTATGACAAGAGCTTTACTTTTAAATTATGTGACAGTGAATACAATGATCCGTGGCTGTTGAGCATGAAAGATACTTTTGAAAAATTTGAGCAAGATACTTTTGAAAAGGGTTGAGAATGCTATTTATGAGATTTTTGTGACAAGTAAATGCAGTATTTTATATCTCTTATGAAAAGCATAATATTTTTCTATCATGTTCATTATAATACTAAATGCACTCTCCTGTAACCTCTGTGGTTGCAGATCGTAGAAATGACTAGAGTTGGTCCACCACAATCGTCAAGATCATAATCTGAAACGCATTCGGATTTGGAGGTGTCCAGCACATTTGCTGAAAGAAAACGCGGGTAAATTAGAACTGAGGACAGAAGTCTATTTCTTTGTCGGGTATCCCAAGAGAACGAAGGATGGTCTATTTTATAATTCTATGGATCAAAAGTTCATTGTTAGCACCAATGCCCAATTTTTGGAAGAGAATTACAATATGAACCACAAGCCCAATAATAAAATTGTTCTAGAAGAACTAAGAGAAAATATCAGTAGAACGGAAGAGGAACCACAAGTCACTTATATCCCATTACCACATCGTAGTAGAAGAATTATCAGGACATGTGCAAATTATGAATAGGGTGCTGGTGCATAAGGTTTAAATTCTGCACAGCGTATTACTGCTAGTACACAGACATAAGTAGTGCTTCATTATAGTGGGAGGGCTATTCATCAACCTGATTGGTATATGTTCTTGAGAGAGTCTTTTGACAAGATCTAGGCAGAACTAGATAGCAAACTCTGTAATTACAATGAACCACTTCAAGACAAAGATGCAGATATTTGGTAAAAGGTTATGAATTCTGAGATAGAATCTATGTATTCTAATTAGGTCTAAAAACTTGTAGAACTATGCGAAAAGATAAAATCTATTTGATGTAAGCGGATCTATAAGAGAAAGAGATGAGTAGATGAAAAGATTGAAACTTTGAAAGTTAGGCTTGTTGCAAAAGGGTTTATTCAGAAAGAATGGATCAATTATGAGAAAATCTTTTTGCTGATAGTCATACTTAAGTCTATCTAGATTCTCTTATTCATTACTGCTCATTTCGATTATGAAATCTAGAAAATGGATGTCAAAACAGCTTTTATTAATAGAAATCTTGACGAGTGTATCTATATGGTACAACCAGACGATTTTATAGTGAAGAGCCAAGAGCACATCTTGTACAAGCTTAAGAGATTCATTTATGAACTTAAATAAGTATTGAGGTCTTGGAATACTCATTTTGATCAAGCCATTGAGTCTTATGATTTTGATTAGAGTCCAGATGAGTCTTGTGTGTATAAAAATCGTGATGAAAACATGAGAATCTTTCTAGTACTTTATGTAGATGATATCTTACTAATCGAAAACGATGTAGGGGCATTCTCTATAGTAAAAGTGTAGTTATTTGAGCAGTTTGATATGAAGGACTTGGAAAAAGCCAGTCACATCATTGGGATCAAACTTGTGCAAAATCAAAAACAAAGGATGTTGGGCTTATCACAAGCAAAGTATATCGATGATATCCTTACTCGTTTTAGCATGCAGGATTTCAAAATAGAGTTTATCCCTTTTAGGTATAAAATTACTCTATTCAATGATCAGTATTCTAAGACACCTGATGAGATACAGAAGATGAAGGCAATTCCTTATGCTTCGGCGGTATGAAGCCTAATGTATGTTATACTTTGCACTAGACCCGACATCTATTTTTCCATTGGCATGGTTAGCAGATATCAATCTAGCCCAAGGCAGGAGCATTAGACTGTGGTAAAGAATATAATCAAGTACCTGAAAAGGATTAAGAATTATATGTTGATTTACCAAACAGACAGCCTAGTACCGTTAGGATACACAGACTCAGATTTTCAGTCAGACAAGAATTTTCATAAGTCTACCTCGGGATATGTGTTTACCTTAGAAGGTGGAGCTATTAATTGGATGAGTATCAAGCAGTTTTGCATTGCTGATTTCACCAAGGAGACTAAGTACGTGGCAACTTTTAAAGAGGCTAAGGAGATCATTTGGCTCAGGAACTTCTTGTTGGATCTGGATGTGTTCCCTTCAATTCAGTTGGCTATTACACTTTATTCTGATGATAGCGGAGCGATTGCAAACTCGAAGGAATCAAGAGTCCAGAAGAAAGAAAAGCACATTGAGCACAAGTATCACATGATACGAAAAATTGTACAGAGTAGTGATGTTGTTGTGACCAAAATTGTATCAAAAAAGAACCTTGCAGATTCTTTTACAAAGAACTTACCGGCTAAAACTTTTGATAGTCATGTAGAGGGCATGTGAGTCAGATGTATGGCAGTATGATTTTGAGTATAAGTAGGAGATTGTTAGTGTTATATACTGAAAATAATATTTTTAATATTTAATTTTATTTTAATAAAAATATTTATTTTATTTTATGAGAATCTTAATAAGCAATGTATATATATTATTTTTTAATGTTATGCATAGATATTTTTTATTTTGTACAGTATTTAATCTCGTGTATAAAGTACAGCTTGCACATAGAAGATCAGATTTTAAGTTCTTACAGAATATAAGTTATTTGTTCACAGTTTAGATAGAAATAGACATACCATCAATACGACTGTAGTATAGAGTTTGGTAGGCATGTCTTGGTTACGGGAACAGATAATAGCGTAATCTATTGTTTCAACTCTCTGTGCTAGTACTGTTTGTGTGTATTGAACGGGCCACATTGAGATAATTAATTTTATACTGACTATATAAATTAATTTACACCTCAAGATTATTATGAAGAGTGCTTATACTTTTAATCCTGAAATAATTATTGATTTGCGTATATTTAATATTTGTTATTTTGATTCATTAAAGGATGTAATCTTATATGGGTTTATATTCTCGGTGAGTTGGATAGCAATATTATTTATATGGTGAATATTAATTATTGACGGAATTCACGTTTCGAATTATCAGGATTGACGATACCCCGTTAAGGAAGTATATAAGTTTTGATCAGGCCAAATCTTACAGGTGGATTTAATTATCCGGCGGTCAAATAAGTTAAACGAAAGGGTTTAAAGAATTTAAAGATGCCGATTAAATTAAATTATCAGTAATTAAATTTAATTGGCAAGTATCGAAAATCTTAACGTGAGAAGATGAGTTAGCCATTTAATAACAGGAGCTCAATGCAAAAAGTTCTTGAGAATATGAGTTAGAGTATAATTACAGTTCTTTAGTGGTGTGAACTATAATTTAGTATTTTATGAAAATTGTAGAAACCGCTATAAGATTTTCATAATTACAGAACCACAAAGATATTTGCTTAATTGCGAAAATCGCTGGATACATATCTGGGTTACATTAGAAGTCTTTATTATAATTACTCCACAGGTCCCTACTATAGCCCTATAAATATGCCGGTAAGTTGAACCAAATTCATAACTTGTCTTCAAGACTAAAGCTAACCAAGTTTTTCCAATACGAGTTCTCGAAAAATCGTAGCACATACTACGTTCGAAAATTGCATAAGAAAATATAGTAGAAAGTTTAACGGGAGCTTCATAACACAACACAAATCAAAATGAACCAATTCTGACGATTCTTTAGCTGTATAGTCTTTGACCGAAAAGGACCTCTTAGTCATCTTGTCCTCTAAGCAGGATTCACAGACTGAAAGTGTCTCGACTTCCAATGAACTCAAAGGTCCATGTTCTACCAATCTATTTATCATTTTTAGATTAAAATGACCCAAGCGTAAGTGCTAAATAAATATTTGGTATATTAAAGAAGAAATTTTTTTCTTTTATGGTAAATTAGATGTGTTATTCAGTTCAGTTAGTTGCAGTGTAAGAGGGATAGAAGATATAACATACCGATCATCCATCAATGTACCAGAACAAATAAAACGTTTACTTTTCTTAACAACCACAAAGTCATTAAAATGAATAAAATATTTGTCTTTGATTAAACTAGAAATTGAAATTAAATTTCTTCTAATTGAAGGTACATAAAGATAATCTTTTAGAAGTAAAATCCTATCTCTATTAAAATTGAGAGTGACATCTTCTACTGCAACTACAGTTACCCTTGTATTATTGTTCATATATAGGTATATTTTTCCATTACTGAGCTGTTACGTTTTTTGGAACCCCTGCAAATATTTGTAGACATAATTTGTAGTTCCCGTATTTACACACCAGGTACTGATAAATAACACCACTAAACATATTTCAACCACTAGTGAACAGTTATTACCTGGATTATTTGCTTACTGAGAAAATCGGATACTACTTTTTCCAATACTCAAAACTGGTTACGGTGATAGCACTTGTCTCTCTACCTCTTCACACCAGCTTTTAGTCCCTTAACTGCTTTTGAAACTGTGCCTTTCTATTTTTGAATATTTTTCTTCTTCATGCCTTTTGGCTTAGATGAAGAGGCTTTTTCAACCACATGCACAAAACCTATCTTCCTTGTTGGATGCAAAACTCCCAAGATCATTATTTTTGTAAATGATTTTTGGTAAAAAATAACTGGATGAAAAACACCGAAACGAGCTCCAGATAAAACTTTAAATGTCGAACGATCAAAATTAAAATGTGTGCAACCACAGTTAATTTAGAAGAATACATTTTTCTGATCGATTCTTCAACTACGATTTTGATTCCGAGTTGAAGCTCCCGTTAGACCTTCTACTGTATTTTCTTATGCGATTTCTGAATGTAGTGTGGGATACAATCTATTGAGAACTCGTACCGACAGAACCTGAATAGCTTTAGTCTTGAAGACAAGTTATGAATATGGTTCAACCTACCTACATATTTATAGGGCTACAATAGGGACCTATGCAGTAATTATGACGAACACTTCTAGTGGAACACAGATACCCATCCAACGGTTTCTGCAATTAAGTAAATCTCACAGCGGTATCTACAATTATGAAAAACTAGTAGTGGCTTCTGTAATTTTAATAAATTACTAAATTACAGTTCACACTACTAAAGAACTGTAATTGCGCTTTAAGCCATAATTTTAAGACTTTCTTGCATTAAACTTCTATTATTAAATGATTAACTCATCTCCCAACGTTAAGATTCTCAATTCCCGCCAATTAAATTTAATTACTGACAATTTAATTTAATCGACATCTTGAAATTTTTTAAACCTTTCTGCTTAACTTATTTGACCGCCAGATAATCAAATCCACTTGCAGGGTTTAGCCTGGTCAAAATTTATAAGCATTTTTAAAGAGGTATCATCAATCCCGATCATTCAAGACGCGGATTCCATCAATAATTAATATTCACCATATAAATAATACCGCTATCTAACTCACCGAAAATGTAAACTTATATCAGATCGCACCCTCTAATGAATCAAAACAACGAATATTAAATATACGCAATCAATAATTATTTCAGAATTAAAAGTATAAGTACTATTTATAATAATTTTGATATATGAATTAATTTATACAGTTAGTATAAAATTAATTATTTTAATGTGTCCCGTTCGATACACGCAAAGTGTACTAGTACAGAAAGTCGGAATAATAGACGATACTATTATTTATTCTTCGTAATCAAGACAGGCCTACTAAAACTCTGTGCTACAGTTGTATCGATGGTATATCTTTTTTCATCTAAACTTTGAATATAAAATTTATATTTTGCAAGAATCTAAAATATGATATTTAGTATGCAAATCGTACTCTACACACCAGATTAAATATTGTACAGAATAAAGGATATCCATACATAATATTAAAGAAATGATATCCATACATTACTCATTAAAATTCTCATAAAATAAAAAATTAATTTTATTAAAATAAAATAAAATACGAAAAATATAATTTTTAGTATACCAACCCTAACAATCCCCCACTTATACTCAAAAGTATGTTGCAACACATCTGACTTCCATGTTCTCTACATAAATATCAAAAGTCTTAATCGGTAAGCTCTTTGTAAAAGGATCTGCAAGTTTATTTCCTGATACAATCTTAATCACAGTAACATTACCTCTCTGTATAATTCTCGTATCAGGTGATACTTACGCTCAATATGCTTTTTTTTCTTGCAGACTCTTGGTTTTTTTGAGTTTGCATTTGTTTTGCTATTATCACAATAAAGTGTAATAACCAACTATACTGAATAGACCACCTCTATATCTAATAGGAAGTTCCTAGCCAAACGACCTCCTTAGCTGCTTCAGAAGCTGCCACGTACTCAGTCCCCATAGTGGAATCAGCAATGCAGGATTTCTTGATACTTCTCTAACTTATAACTCTACCTCCTAAGGTAAACACATATCCTGAGTTAGACTTACAAAAATTCTTGTCAAACTAGAAATTTGAGTATGTGTACCCCAAAAGTACTAGACAATTTGCCTGGTAAACTAACATATAATTCTTTGTCCTTTTTAGGTACTTGATTATATTCTTTACCGCAGTCAAATGCTCCTGCCCTAGGTTATACTGATATCTGCTAATTATGTCAACGGTAAAGCAGACATTTGGTCTATTGTAAAGCATAGCATACATGAGGCTTTCTACTGCTGAAGCATAAAAAATCGATTTCGTCTACTCTATCTCATCAGGTGTCTTAGAATACTGATCTTTGGATAGAGTAATTTCATACCTGAAAAGGGAGAAACTTTTTCTTGAAATCCTGTATACTAAAACGAGTAAGGATATCATTTATTTACTTTGCTTGTGATAAGCCCAACATCCTTTATTTTCAATCTCGCACAAGCTTAATCCCAAGGATGTGACAAGTTTCTCCCAAGTCTTTCATATCGAACTGCCCAGATAATTATACTTTAACCGTAGATAATACCCCAACATCATTTTCAATAAATAAGATATCTGTTGGAACGCGAAAGAAAAAATTAGAACCGGCGTCGTGACTGTAAAAAACGGTGCGTGCGTTTTTTATGAAAAACGATAACATTTAACTGATATATTATTATTAAATATACCTTCAAGAAACTTGTTTGAGTTTCTTTGTTGCCGAACAACGATCCGAGACAACCCAATGATCTTTTCACGTATATCCCGACGCACACGACGATCCCGGCGAGTGGGCATCAATCCGGATCTTTATGTATCCTTGCCTTTGTTTCTTTCTCAAACTATTTCTCACCAAAAAGTAAAAATAATTTACTAAAAGGGAGAGGGGGGCGACGGCTTTGGGGGAAAATTAGATTAGAATTTTTCTTCTTGAGCTTCTTTATTTATATAAAGAATATATTTCTTAAGATATATATAGCATCCATATATATCTCTTAAGATATACACGGTATCTATATATATATATATATATCTCTTTATATATATATATATATATATATATATATATATTCATAACCAAAATTCCACCACCTAATTAGGGCCGACTACCTAGGGGGAAAACCCTAGGTGTGCCAAAAGACTAAAGCGCTCCTAATTATTAAATTTAATCCCCGAATGTTTTCAGCGGCAAAATCGATATTCAAATTAAATTAAATAATTACCAAAATCGACAAGTAAATATCCGTGCGTATAATGGGCTACGTGATGGATCACGAGAAAGTATAGGACTCGCGCTAACCGCACGAGAAAACCGGATGTCCCTAACTCTGTCCTCGAGTTAGATCATTTCTTGCACGAACCAGAACGTATTCCTCTAAAGGTCCTGACTGAACTCCCAGCCCTAACTCAAATTATGTATTGAATTTTCAATTATCAAATGCACTGAATTCTCCCCACGTTTAAGATATGAATTCCCGATAATTAAATTAGGTTACTGACA
>JAOTRH010180213.1:0-12033 GCA_034768845.1 Heliamphora exappendiculata | reverse complement strand
CCCATTATTAAAACTTGAGAAACATAAGAGAAATTTTTTTAATTCTTTTATCAAATTAGGTTCCCTCAACCTTTTAACTTAAAAGAAAATTTATTGGCAGCCCGAATCCTTCGTGATTAAGCAGGCCACGTAGTGTGGACATCTACTAATCAACACCCGTCCGGACAGACATGCCAGTCTATCAATTTACTTTCGGAACCAAATATCATAATAAAAACTATTGGCCCAGAGTCATATTAATTAATGGGCCACGTAGTGTGGACGTCTAACAATTAACGAATAAAGAACTACCAAGTTTTCTATTCTTTGATATAGGACATTCCATTATATTAAACAGCCATTTTGGCCCCCACAAATAAAAACAGTGACTCCTCAGAAAAGATATTTTTATTCACGGATTAAGTGTATAACCATTACTCTAAATTTGAAAAATCCCATGTCAAAGCCCCGGGCACGGTGAGAACGAGCCATACTTTACACTACTTTCAAATTTACTTTTCTCAAAGATTCGTACCGGAGATATTATGATTATAGTCCTTCCTTAGGGAGATTAAAAGTCGAAGCTGGCACGCGAGCTATAAACACATATCCTACGAACGTGTAATGGAGACTGTATGATTTATTTGTAACTAAACCCTTCTCCCACTTAATATTTTAAAAAAATGAGGGTTTTACCTTTTTGTTCATTTTAAACAATTAAATATATTTTAATTTCTGATTAAAATAATTTCAATTTTAATCAATTAAATTATTTTTTGTTTTATTAAAAAAAATAAAAAAATTTTTTATTTAATTTTGTGAAAGAAATTAGTTACCTGGGTTAAAAAATCTTAATAAATTTTATCACAAAAATTAAATAAATTATTATCTATTTATTTTCTTGTTTTAAAAAATTGTTAGGATTATTTATTTTATAAAATCGTTTTTCCTAATATACTTTCGATAATTAAAATCATGCATAAAAATAAAAAAAAAATAAAAAATCCAACCACACAATTAAATAAAACAAATAAATAAATAATTAACCAACGAAAAAATAAATAAATATGAAGTCGTTATGATCTGGTACATTCGTTTAATCTTCTAATCCGACGGTCTCAGATTAAAGATTAAACGCTTAGGGTTTTAGAACCCTAAACGAGCCGTCAAAACCCGACCTTCTCCTCAGCCTCCGAACTACTGTCACAGCCCCGGACCACCACGGGAACACTGAAAAAAGCCAAAAAATAGGCCCAAACAGCCCCTTAATAGTGCTAAAAAACTGCTATGTTTGGCAGCCCAGCGCTGCCTTTTTCTAGCCGCTGTTTGACCGCCTTGCCGGACGCGAAAGTGTCCCAAAAAATTACTGAAGCTAGCTAACATCCCAAACCAGATTTCGCAAAAAACCGCATCAAAACTCGAAGTAAAGTGTCCCGAAAAAATCATTAAAGTACCAAAATTACTGTAGCGCGCCACTGCGTGCACCAATCTTTGAGGAATTTTTTTACCTCTTTTCCGTCATCGTCTTGCCGCCATTGAACCACCGTTGGAAAGCTAACGGATTGAACTTAATTTCAGCAAAAAAAGCGTGTCAAAAATGATCCCCAAAACCCTAAAAAAAGAACCCCGAACATGACGCCACGTTGCTGCGTTTGCTGTTGTTGCTGCACCTTGTTCCTTTTTCATTTTCATTTTTGTTCATCGTTTTGCGTGATCCAATTACAGTATTGATCTAAAAAGGGCCTTTTGGTCATTTTACCTTCTAAGAAAGATTCACAAGATGAAAGTACTTCAACTTCCAATGGACTCAAAAATCTATTTGCTATCAGTCTGTTTATCCTTTTTAAATTAATATGACCTAAGTGTAAGTGTCAAAGAAACGCTTGGTTCATTAAAGAAGAAATTTTTTTTATAGTAAATTAGATGTGTTATTTATTTCAGTCAGTTGCAGTGTAGGAGAGATTGTGGTAATAATATAAAGATTATCCACCAATGTACCAGAACAGATAACTCGTTTATTATATTTAATAACCATAGAGTTATTAAGATAAATCAAATATCTATCTTTAGCCAATCTAGAAAGGGAAACTAAGTTCCTTCTAATGGTAGGTACAGAAAGACAATCTCTCAATAATAAAATATAATCTCTACTAAAATTAAGAGTGACATATCATACTGCAACTACTATTACCTTTGTGTTATTGCCTATATGCAGGTAAATCTCCCCACCACTAAGTTGTCGGGTTTTCTAGAATCCCTGTAATGAATTACAGATATGATTAGTGGCTCTCGTATCTACACACCAGGTATCGATAGATAACACCGGTAAACATGTTTCTACAACTAGTGAACAGAAATTAGCCTATTTGTTTTTCCTTCTGAGAAATACTCGACATATCTTTTTCTAGTGTTCTGTCTAGTTGCAGTGAAAACATTTGCCTTTCTGCTTCTTCACACAAGTTCGTGGCCCACTAACTATCCTGAAAACAGTGTCTCTCAGTTTTTGAACCTTTTTCTTCTTCATACCTTCCGGCCCCGAGGAAGAACCTTTTTCAGAAGCAAACACATTTTCTAGTATTGAAGAAATACCATTGGTAGTTAAAGCTATATCCAAATTATTTTTCTAGTTAACAAAATTTGGTCTCATAAGTTTATTTTTTTTGAGTATTGAAGCGAGTGTGTTGAAAGCCATTTTAATCACGAGAATCACATAATTAAAAATAAAATACCATTAATTATGATAGCAAAACTTTAAATTCATTTTAATTTGATTCCCTCTACCATTTTAAAATTAATTCGTCAGAAGTCTGGTAACCTGAAAATAGCATGCCTCGATGGGAGGACGTCTAATATCCTTTATAAGACCAAACATGCCAATACTTTTTAATTTTACTATCTAGGCAACTGACCATACCAAGTAAAATTAAATAACTGACATAGTTTCGGTCTAGTATATAATAGTAGTGACTCAGATGAAGATGATACTATTATATACAATTAATTGTTAACCATCACCTAATTCTTAATCAATCATTTTGCAATGAACTCTTCAGATGAAGAAGTGATCCACACTAACAATTATCTAGAATTACTTCTAAAGGAGGTTTGTACTGGCGATACTGCAATTAATCTTTTCATTGGGGAGAAAGGCCTTACTGTCGATACACAGAGTTTAATTGCATCGCCTACAAACTAGTGATTAAGACTGCGAGATTTATTTGTGAATAAATTTTTTTCCCACTTAGATTTTTAAAATATTTTTGAGTGTTATAAAAATTTATTTAATTAAAATAAATTTATTAATTTTGAAAACCGCACGATCGAAAAGAATCAAATATTTTTCCGTGTGTACGATTCCAAATATTCTGATTTATCAAATTATATTTCCGTGTTTAAATGCGTAACAAATAAAATTTAATAAATATACAGTTTTTCTTTTAGTTTTTTAGCTAAGGTAGTGATTAAAGGTATTTAATTATTTTATTTTTCGTTCTACATTTTTTGAAAAATAATAATTTATTTCGATTAAATATTTTTTTATTTAATTAATTCAAAATTCTAAATTAATTCTCACGCTTTTTCAAGATATCCGATTTTTTTAAAAAAATTATTTTAAACTTGATATTTTGTAAAAAATAAAATATCTAAATTTTTTCATTTAATTTAAATTAATTAATTAAAAAAAACTTAATTTTATTTTTTATTACAAAATATTTTAATTAAAATCGAATTTTTGAATGAATTAAATTAACAAGATAAATAAAACAAATATACAATTATCCACGTAGTTCATATATATGTAAATACGATGCATATATCCCAATTTTATGATCCAAGTAAAACGCTGAAGCATTTTAGTTTTTCGAAGAGGATAAACTGAAATAATCATCTTTTATCTCTATTACTGTGTCCTGATTGTATCAAACTTTTCTGATACTATCTGATATATCAGTATATATCAATTCAGTCACGTATCTATTAGAAAATTAACACAAAGAAGTCCTGGGAGAGAGAAATCGTCAGCCCGCTACCGCCACCGCCGGTGCCACTTAGCCGCCGCCTTTAGGCGGCTCCTACCGCCTCATCTGAACTCTGTTTTCAATGAGTTTTATACCGTCGAAAAGCTCTCAAAATATGAGATTTTTCTGTCAAAATATTTGCTAAAAAACTGCCCAAAAAACAATTGAAAAAACTGTCCGAACCATAAAAAATGCTGCTAGCTACAATAGCACTGTGCTGCCAACTTCCCGAGGCTTATTTAACCTCTTTTCAGACTCTGTTTTCAACGTACTTTATACCAAAAGAAAGCTCTCAAAATTTATTTATTTTTTAGAAACCTGCTCAAAAAAAGCTCGAAAAAATACAAAAAAAACTCCTGGAACAGTCTGTCATCGTTCCAGTGCATTGCTGCCTGGAACTGCCAACTTCCCAAGGCTTTTTTGACCTATTTTCAAACTTCATTTTTTACGTACTTTATATGGTTGAAAAACTATTGAAATGTAGAATCTTTCTGTTAAAAAATCTACTAAAAAACAGCCTAAGAAACTATCAAAAAATAGCTTGAAAATCACTGTTGCCGCTGGCCTATTTGCCGCCTATTTGGGTTGTGATTTTGGCAGTTTTTTTTTTTAATTTTTGAAAATATTTTGATATATGTTCTACTACTATTTTATTTTTAAAAAATTTCCCAAAACATAATCCCAAAAAATGTCCCAAAAAATTATAAAAACCATCGCCAAATCACCGCCGACAAAGCCGCCAGACTCAGCTGTTTTGATATTTTTCTCGCTATTTTGACCTATGTTTTATACTAATTTTTATTCATAAATACTGCAGAAGAACTCACCAAAAAATCATTTAAAATCATTAAAAACGTACCGTGATCCGTGGCCCGTAAAAATCCAAACCATCGCCGCTGCTGCCTCCGTTTTTCGTGTTCTTGGATATAATCAACCTATTCTTAAATAATCTAAACAAGTATTTTAAAAATATAAACTAGCCATTACATTGATCCTTTATCCCGAAGGCTTGGAAGAAGCCAAATAACTCCGCACTATTACAATAATAGATAAAAATCTCATTTAAAAAATTAAAAAGATCTCAAATTTTTATTAAAGTGTGATTAAAAAACAAAAAAAGTTTTAATCTCGATTTTTAAATAAACTGAGATTATATATATTTTTAATCTCAGTTATTAAAAAAATAAAATAATAAATTAAGTTTTTAATGTTAGTTTTATTTTTTAAATGAGATTAAAAATATGTAAAACAAAATTAACATCTCCTGATAATAGTCCTTCCCTTACACGACTCAAGCAGTAGCTAGCTCTAGCGCTCTAATTCCCTATCTCGTCTTCTCTCCTTAGTCTCAGTCCGCTCACGCAACCGTCGCTTGTCGTCGTCACTCACGCCATCGTCGATTGCTATTGTTCTAGTTCACGCCACTGTCGATTGCCATCGTTGATCTTTCACCATGTGAGTTTCTCTCTTTTCTATATCTCTATATTTACGCATAGATATATAAATTCTCAATGTCACGCTCCAAACTATGGGTCACGTGAAATACCCATAAATAACCAAACAAAGCACCCAATTCGAGAATACACTCTCAATTTAAAACATACATGCATTGTATATAATTGCCAAAAGCTTACATTACACGGTTCTAACACTAAAAAAACATGTAAACATACATGATCCAAAAGAATAAAAAGAAGACTATCGATCTTCCACCTCATTCGGCCACCTAGAATCAACCCACACAATCAGTACCTGAAAAATATTTCAAATCCTACACCGTGAGCCAAAACTTAGCAGAAATTAGACATGCATGCAATATAAACAAAACATGCTCGAAAAATGAGGTGCAATTTTTGACTCACACGAGCCATAAAAATAGTTTTATATCTGAATTCATACGAGCCCCAGAAGAAAAAACAGTTAAAAAACGATTTTATACAAGAACTCCCAAGAGTCTCAAGAAAACAGTTTTAAAAACGATTTTGTATCACGACTAATCAGAGCCTAGAAAATAACTTGATACATATAGTACAATGCTTTACTAGCAAAGATAGACTCCTACGAGCTAAGACTCCTATGAGCCCCACATGTAACGCAGAACTAATTCTCACAAACCTCAATAACCGTCCTGACACAGAGATAAAGATCCATACTCAAACACACATCAACGGGATAAAACCGCATACCGCGGGGTAAAATCGAACAATACGGGATAACAACGAATCAACATATGCATATACAAAATCAAAACCTTAAATGCTTCAAGATCACATAAGATCATGTATCACCCTACCACATGCATGAGAAAAACTAATCAGAGTTCTATAAGCACATAAGCACGCATAACCATGACATTCCATGTAACGATGCCACATAACCCGGCACGACATCACATGCCACACACCCGTCGTTCGCTCACCCGAACGACCCGTCCACTCACCGGGACAACCAACGATGTAGAAAACCAAAACCTAACCCGGAGACCAACACCTAAATCTCCCACAAAATGATTCTCACTAGAAACCACCTTTAAAACAAACAACGGACCCACGCCCCGTACCCAACGTTGCACCAACCACCACGCACACAATCGTGTCTCATCACCTGCATGACGTGACCAACACCCTATATGTGACTTCAATTGACAGGATCTCATAATCCTATCAACTAAAAAACCACTAGAGGAGAGCAGTCGATCGAGCTCCATAACCCAATTGACTGAGAGGCCACCGCACGACTAACCAAAACCATTAAAAACACTGAATGCCCAACATAGGACCCAGTTAAATGGACCCCAATCCAGTCGACCCAAACATGTTACTGGAACCTAGCAAAAAAGCTCCAAAACACAGGTCAGTCGACTGACCTCACGATCCAGTTGAATGGACCACCATCAAGTCAATTGATCCCCAGTTCAATCGATTGAACCTAGGCAAAAACCACCTCCGAGCTTCGGATTTAGCCCCCAAAACCCAAAAATGAAGCCTCCAAACTCCTATCCAACACCCTCGAACATACACACGCTAAAGCCTAACACTCAAACCTCGAAAGAAATACCCAAAACACGATTTCATCCAACCAAAATCGACGAAAAATGGTTTTGAACCTTAAAACCAATGTTTGAACATAAATCGATTTTCATACACATTAAAACACTAGAAACACACACGATTACACGTAGCACCCTTATAAAACATGAGAGTACGATCCTACCTCGTTGAGTAAAAAACTCGACGCCTCGATCCACGTGCAAAACTAAACTTCACCGGAATAAAATTTTATCCGGATGAATGCGTAGCCCACTGTGCCAAGAATAAGGAACGGCTGTTAGAACGTTAAAAACCGAGCCCCGAGCCCTCGAGAAGTTAGAGAAAAGGCAGAGAAAAAGAAAAAAATTTAGCTGAGAAGTTTTGAAAATATCTAACACCAGATATTTATAGGTCACGAAAAATATCTTTTTTTTAAAACCCGCATCATAGTGCCTAACGGCCCCGGGAACCAACCCCTGTCACGCCCCGACTCCCTGGTCACGTGAACTCCACTTGATAACCCAATATTAAAGAATCACCGAGGGAACTCCTTTGTGTACAACTCTATTTATGGTTAAAACCTTCTAATACTTGGTTATAATTTGTTTTAAAGAAAATTCATTTCTAAAACTTCAAAAATATTCTAAGTCTATTTCTTAAAAAATTTCAATAAAAATTCATCTGTTTTTCGGACTATCCCAAATTTTTCTATAAACCTATTAAACTCCAAACAAAATTGATACACAGGCACCGCCTGGATTCCAATTCTCAAACACAATCAAAACAACTACAACCATTCATATCCAATTACATAACAGGTATACTAATTCCCAAAATAAATTAAAGCATACAAGCTTAAGCTACATACTAATTAACATCCTCCACTTCCTTACCATTGTATTCATCTCCATACAAATCAAACCATACATTAATTTCACTAGATACATTCATCCATGACAATCTCACAATTTTCATACAGTTTCTCAATACAATTCTTTGAAGAAAATACACGAGATTTATACATTTATCTATATATGATTACATCCATAAATGAAATTGCTCCTTCCAAAGCATTCTTCAAGTTCCCATCATTTGCTTGCCTTTCTTTTATTAAAACTTGTAAAAGGTTGGATACATAAAATCTGAGCCGAAACTTGTAAGATAAAGACTAAAATAGTACAATGCATGATTTATGAGGTGTGGATGAGCAAGATGTTATGCAATCACTTTATTTTATTTATTTCTTAATTCACACACACTTCCAGTCTATATAAATTTCAAAGATAATATAAATTCATTAGACTTCTTGGCTTCAAATTCACTTAACTCATCCACTTAGTTTGTCTGTTAATTATTTTCACGTTACAGTATCATTAAGCTCGCTTCATCGTCTTAATTTACTTATTAAAATTTCATTTATATTCCCTTCCTTTCTTTCTCATTAATCACATTTCGTCTTTCGTCATTTCTCTTTCCAATTTATTCATCTATTATTCACATTTCCGTTTTATTCCAATAATCCCATAATCCCATATTGAACCGACATAAGGTGTAGTTTATAGAAACTCCTCCCTATTCTCCCAATAGGCTACACCAAGCCATTGGTGAATAGATAGCTCTATAACTCACCACTACAATCATCAAGTACCAACGTCGGATGCAGCTTATAGAAACTCCTCCCTATTCTCCCAATAAGCTACACGAATCCATTGGTGAATAGATAACTCTATAACTCACCACGACGCAATCACAATTAATGAACCGGTGTCGGGTGCCAGCTTATAGAAACTCCTCCCTACTTTTCCAATAGGTTACGCGAAGTCATTGGTGAATAGATAGTTCTATAACTCACCACGACACAACACCACGTTTCGGGGGCTAACCCGTGGGCACGCGGTCCCCATCTTGCGCAAGTTTTTGGTCTTTCACCGCGGACTCGCCAGGCTAACTTAATCCACATCAACCCATACGGTTCATTATTTGTTCATTTTTACAGAAATTCGAGAATCCAACCCACAACTGCTTCCTCTCCCCAAATCATTCTTATAAAACAGAATTCATTTCATCTTTAGTAAGCCAATCATTTTATAAACATATATCTTTAGTAAGCCAATCAGCTTTTCATTATAACCACGTGTTCTCAACATATTCTTTAACCATTATACAATCCAATTCTCAATTCACCATTCATTTCAATTAATTTAAACCGCAAAGTGTAAGTGAGTTTGTTAGTTCGATTGTTATTATATTATGCATAAATCATGAACCATTGTAATGATCCGTTTACATTTTCAAAGTTATAAATTTCAATTAAACCAATTTCATATCCAAGCTTTCAAATCATATTGTATACGCCTCAAATTTTTACGCTCTTCCTTCGTTCACTCACACAATTCCCACAACATTTTCCTTCTCAAAGTTTCACCCCATACTTTCCTTACAACATTTTCCTTCCCATTCACAATTATTACATTATTCTATTTCTAAGACCATCTCATCAAGCTCCAAATCAAATTTGTAGCATTTCCTTTCATTTCACATTCATACCACAATTTCATCAAAACTCAACATTTATAAATTTTCAAGATTCAAACTTGTTTGTTATACAAATTTAATCCGTGTATAAATGAAATTAAACTCAACCAGTTCTAAAGTTTAAGTAAATTTTTTATTTTCAACAATATGATTCAAAAATATAATTACAACCTCCATCTTATAATCATATTTGGATTTTTTTTCAAATCTAATTTAATTTCATAAAAAATTTCAAAGTAAAGCACTCAAGATAGTCTAAATCCTACTGTCGGAGCCAGACGTTCTGAAATTTCGTCCAAGATTGAAAACGCAAGGTTCGGCCACCACAAAGCAGGGGTCTCAGCTATTCACGAAATTTGCTTCTTGATCCCTCAAATTTGTCGACTGTACCTCAATTCTTGTTTAGTGGCCTCCGAATTAACATCCTAGTTTGCCAATTGCTGAAAACAAACTCGCTTTTAAGCTTGGAGCTCGCCATCAATGGCGGCACAAAAACAGTACTGAGAAGGGAGTTCGGTCAGTGAGAAATTCGGCTTCCGGTTGTTTGGTTGCATAGTTTTTGACTCGAATAGCATACATCTCCACCGAGAACAAAATCAAGAGAATCCCTAGTTACAGAACCCGGAAAGGGCCTCCTCGTCGCCAGCATCGAAATCCTCATCTTCACCAGTGACAAAATTCTTGACCCACGACGCAAGAGGAGACAGAGAAGGGAAGGAAGAGGAAGAGATGCCGGCGGTTTTGGGCGTGGGGTTTGGGTTTCTAGGTCTTGAAATCAACCATGGCAAAAAGAAAATGGAAACAGAAACGGAAGAAGAAGATGAGGAGTTAGCGGGTTTGGGGAAGATGCTGAAGTTGTGGCGCCGAAATCGGGAAGGGGAGGTAGGAGAACTTAGGTCCTTTTAATTAGGTCTCGTGGTATCTTCTCCAAATTTCTAGAGAGTTCCACCAAATTCTCTGGGAAAGAAAGAAAGAAACCGAGAAGAGAAGGGGAAAAGACGTGGGTGTGTGGTTCTTGGGTTGTGTCTGATTTAATTTTAATTTTAATTTTTTTTTCAGTTGTTCTATACTCTTCCAACTTTAACTAACATAAAGACTTATTATTATCTAAAATAATATAAGTTATTTCACCGCCCAACTTGATTATAAATTAATTCATATAGTCTTTATTAAGTTTTATGACATTATTGAATTAATCTTCTACCAATACTCCCGTGACCCGACACACACCAATTACATGTATTATGAAATATTAATCTCTCAAGGTTAATACTATTAATTTTGACCCGACACACACCAATTTCATGTATTATGAAATATTAATCTCTCAAGGTTAATACTATTAATTTTAATCATTATAAGACAATTATTTAATTAATAAAAATAAAAATATATCGGGTCACTACAATTTCGCATGCATCTCTACACTTGAACATGCATAAAAATAAGTATAAACATGCTATAACGAAAATAAAAAACACGCATCGAAAATTATCAAAAAAAAATAAGTCAGAATCTTACACTCAATTTGAAACCATAGATTGTTTCATTCAACAAAAAGGAAATGTTGTATTACAACTCCCTAGATTGTTTCTCTCTTTTCTATTGCTCTGGTCCCAAAAGAATCATAAAAGTTAATTCAAGAAGGCTTTGGTGTTATGGAATACCTTTCATCAATGTAAAATAGTTTGAAACCCCTCAGACCATGCCTGGCAGCAAAAATAGTTATCACATTTCTGGGTAGCAGGGAATTGCTGGCGGTGTAGCTCTGGTGCTTTTGTCTGTGCTGGGTAGCAGCGGACAACAAGGGACTTCTTATTTTTGCTGGTTGTTCAAAGAGATAACTCACAGGGCATCTCCCAAGGATCAAACATTCTACGATTTTATCATCAATATTAAAGTCCTCTGCTTCCATTGTGAATGCTGATGTGTATGATGACGGTTGCTTTAGCAAATGCATTTTTGAATAAGAGATGATATACTTATCAACATCTTTTTAGAATTAGAGTTGATACCTTTTATTTTCCTATGAAACTGATTTGTTTTAGTTTTATTAAAGTGGGATGAGGTGGTGTTATCTTTAGGAAAAAATAAAAAAAAGGAGGATCTCATTTACATGGATAGAGCGTTTTGGGCGAAAAGTCTTAATGGGGCAAAATATGAGACTAGCCTATATGATTTAGGTGAGCTGAAAAGCTGAGTCTTTTAACCTTGATCGTGTTGACACAACACGATTTTCCTACAATCTTAAAAAAGTGGGCTTGAGGCACTTCTATTGGTCCGTTGGAATTGCTTTATTCTGCCAGAAATTATTCACATTTCTAAATGTTTAAAAAAACTATGTATAGTCAACTGAGACCATAAAATGGGACAAAGAGATATTTTTAAAATATACCGGAGTGTTTTGTTTAAGAACCATACCAACGCCAATGCCTTTAATCCATTTTCTTCTTCTTTTTATTTCTTTTCCT
>JAOTRH010180202.1:0-12033 GCA_034768845.1 Heliamphora exappendiculata | reverse complement strand
ATCGGGTACGACCAGTGCTCTAGAAGAACTGGGCTCTGCAAGAACGTAAGCTCTGGCCGGTCCACTGTGGCCCTGAACTGTAGACTGCTGGCCCGACTATACTGAAGCTCCTCCTTCTATAAATCAGGACGGCTGAGCCCTAGGCTGTGAATGCATCTGTCTCCCTTGGCTTGATGGAATAACTGGTGCTCCTGATGTGCTTTGAATGCTCCCTCCTCTGTGGCAATCCCTCTGGATGTGCCCAAACTAGCCACACTCAAAACATACCATGGGCTCTGGACTGCGACTATGCCTGAACAGGCGCTGGACTCCGGCACTCTGCCGCACGATGCCCTGGTCGTCTACATCTATAACAAACAAGCTCTCTCTAATCAGATCATCCCGTTGAGGCTACGGGAGTCGTGGATGCAGAAGACTATGGCTGATACGACCCCACTGGATAGGAACTCAGACCAGATGTCCGTTAACGCTTGTTCTCCCTGCGCCCCTGATCCTATATGCGTCCCCCACCTTGCTGACCCCGACTGTCTCTGTCTCAGCGCATCTCATTCAGGGTATCCTCCACCTTCATGGCGGTCTCCACTAACTCTGTAAAAATCAGTAGCCTGAGGGCAGACACTCTGTCTCGGATAGCGAGTCTCAAACCCCTCTCGAACCGCTTCGCTCAGAACTCATCAGTGGGTATAATCTCCTGTGCAAATCTGGATAGGCTAGTAAACTCAGTCTTATACTCAACCACAGACATCGTCCCCTGCGTCAGAAATAGGAAGTCCTCTCTATAGCATTCCCTCAAAGTAGTAGGAAAGTATTTCTCTAAAAATACCTTCGTGAATGCCTCCCAAGTGCCCGCAACTGTAGTCCTGGCAAACTTCCACCACATATGTGCACTCCCCCTCAGCTGGAAAGCAACAAATGAAACCCACATATCATCCTCCTCAATCTGTAGAGTATCAAGGATCCTGGTAACTAATTCTAGCCATTTTGTGGCAACCGTGGGGTTGGGATCCCCAGAAAAGGTAGGAGGGTCCAGACGTCGAAACTCACGCATCGCGACCGTTGCCCTCGGCTCAGGTATGGTCTCTCTCCCTCTAGAGGCCTCAGCCAATTACCGAATAGAGCCGACCATCTCATGCAACAGATCTCCTTCAGCAAGTCCTTGGGGTGCATTAGCATCCCCAATATCTGGGACTGGAATGTCCCTTCGGCCAGAACCACGGCCACGGCCTCGACCACGGCCTCGTCCTCCCCGTGCGGACATAACTCTATACGAAAGCAACATAACAGGATAAGCAACCATACAACATGTTATTGCTAATGTAAAAGACATCTAGCATGCTAACACATAGCCACTTAATATCATGTTATCACATCTCACATACCGAGGAGAACCAACAAGAAGGACTCGTTCATCTGGATAGCCCACTCAGATTCGTTGCAAGAAATTACGTCTGCAAAATGCGTCTCTAACATAGCTCTCAAGTTAGTTAACCCAAACGCCCGAAGGCAAGACTAACCAATCCTAACGTCCAACCTCCATACCCGCGTATGTACAATCACCATGCTGAATAGGCTATCATGCTTATGTTAGGAAAACGATGTAACACATGCAATCAAGCACACATACATCCTTACAAGGTGATGTACCCTCTTTCCATGGCTTATAGGTATTCGAACCCAGAGCTCTGATACCAAGTTGTCACGCCCCAACATCAGGGTCACACAAAAGCCCACCAAAATCATTTAAGGAAATAAGGTTTTGCAGTTGAATATCAAAATATACAACATTTGGATAAAATCCCCACAGTTCGACTCTCATAAACTGAAAACATGCATCTCATACATGAATAAACATATCGTCCAAAGGCGTACAAAACCAGCCATTACAAGCGTTACATGTAAAAGTACATGTTCAAACAAAAGGAAAAACTATACCAAGTCTTCCATTACCTCTACAACTAGGTCAACTCCACACGCTCACCTGAAAAGGTTTTACAGTAAAATCCCACACCGTGAGCCAAAATCCAATAGAAAAAGACAATAAAGCTATAAAGCAGGCTATGAAATTATAAGTATACAAGCTCCACCAAAGGAGCCCAAAAAGGGTTTTCTATCTCAAAACCGCAGGTTTTCATCCTTCAAACTATGCATATCATCCTAATAGATATCATGCCACAGTTAAGGGAAAGTCGTAATAAAACAGTATGCTCCACTCGGGTCACACAGCCAAGGAGAAAGATGTAAATGAAATCCTATGTACCGACTCTATCACACAGACAAAGGTAACAACTATAGACTCCTTGCCCTTTACCCTAGACCCTAGTCACACTGACTGGCTTGGTAATGACAAGTTCCATACGGAGTTACAACAATAACACCATTAACGGAGGCAACCGATTCAATTTATGGGGATTAACCCGAAGGTACAGAGCACCTACACATCGCCATTCACGGAGGCAACTGACTCAATTTACGGGGATTAATCCAAAGGTACAGAGCACCTACGCTACGCACGTTTCTAAACTTTCACCGAGGAACACTACAGGCCCACATGCAACCACACACACTATGTCACGGTACATCTATGGATAACATTTAAAAACCCACAAAGCATTTATACAACACATGTATAAAATGATCCAATCCATCAACTATGGAGATCAAAACCTATTTCCAGCAAAACATTTAAGAGTTGAGACTCAACTCCATGGGTTAGCTCCAAACCTCCAAAAAGCACATTTTTCACCATTTTCCCAGAACGCCTCATTTTTAAACCTCCTTTTGAAAACTACGGATATCAACATACCCATATCATGAAATAAACTGAGAAAGGCATAAAAACCAACTTTTACCCAAAAACCAAGGTTTAAACATGAAAATAGCATTTTATGTATTTTCTACCCAGTGAAAACACATATAATTACACAAAACACCCTTATACAACAGTAGGGTCTAGAATCCTATCTCAGAGAGTCAAGAACTCGACGTCTCAAAATTGAACGGTGTCAGAACGAGAATCCGTCCGGATGGATATGAAGCCCTCGGCCCCAATAGCCAGGATCCACTAAGGATCGGACTCAAAACCAAGCCGCGGGCCCTCAAAGCTAAAGAGAAGCAGAGAAAAGGGGTTTCTTATCCAGGAAGAAAGAGAATAAAAAAATATCTCAGCCCCTGGAACCTTTAAAGACATGCCAAAAACATACTGTCCAGTCGACCGAACCCCTGAGTTCGGTCGACCGAACCCAAAAATTTTGGTTCAGTCGACTGAACCAGGCCCTTCAGTCAACCAAACCCCAGAACAGTGTGTTTTTCGACGCTCTGAATGCAGAAACAGGTTTCTAAGGTACAAACAAGCCTCTGCCTAACCCCAAAAAACGTGTAACACATTTATACATGCTGTTCTACAACTGTAAAGTATAAACCATGCATCGATGCTATTCATATACCGAATCAAACACATCAGATATATAAATATCCATAAAGATAAGGGTCATTGTCTCACAAGAAGAGAGTGGGTTGGTCTTGGTTTTATAGGAAAAAAGATAATGGAGCTCATTACTGAGGTGTGAGTTTTTAATTTAATTTTTTTAATTTTCATTAGTTGCATGAGGTGGCCAGTCTTTTAAGGCCTACAAAATCAAATATAGCAGCTAGGGAATTCAGCTGGGACAGATTTGGGTAAAAAAAATATAATTTTGTATTAATTTTGGGATTTAATCTAGGTTTGGGTGTCAAATTGTGCAAGAAAACCCTTAAAAATATTGATTTTGTATATTTTTTGGTGTCTTTACCTACCAAAACCTATTATTTTAGTGTGTTTATGATTAATTTAGTATTCTCAAGAATTATTATAATTTTTATAATAATTGATTAAATAGGTGTAAGCTTTTAAGTCAAATTATGCTAGTTTGATAAAAATTGACTTTTTGACTTATTTATTGTGTAAAAACTTTAAATAATAATTTGTTTACTTTTGTTGACCCATATTATTATATTATTATGAATGTTATTTGTTTAAAAAGTCTTGGATCATAATAATACTTAATTATACAACTTTTTCTCATTTGTGAGCTAAAAAGGCAAAAAGTGACTTTTATGCACAAATCCCAAGGTGGCCAACCTTTTAAGGGTATTTTTGTTATTTTTATTGTTATTTTATCTTTTGTTAATTAACTATATCTAAATATATAATTTAAGGTGTCCATATGTCAAAATTTGAGTTTTTAAGTCTTTTTGTTGTACTAGAGGTAAAATGATTATTTTACCCTAATTATGAGAATTTTTTATTTTTAACCTTATATTTCATGCTATTTACTTAATTTAAGATGTCATAATATTTTTTTGAGTATTAGGGCTTCTCTTCTGAATATTTGGTCTTTTTAAGATTTTCAGGTCAAATTAGGATTTTGGTTTAATTAGGGTTTTCTATTCTTTCCACGATCTAAGATATCATCATCTAACCGTCGCTAATATTAGAGTTTGAGCCGAGTCGTTACAATTTACCTCTCTAAAAATAAATTTTGTCCTCAAAATTTCATATCGTACCTCAATTTGCAAACAGTTGGGGATGACTTGTCCTCATAGCTTCTTCTCACTCCTAGGTTGATTCTTCAATCCCGTTATGCCTCCAAAGAACTCGAACGAGCGAGATGGTCTTTTCTCTATAAATCTTGTCACGTTGGTCAATTATCCTTACTAGTTGTTCTTCGAATGTTACGTCTTCATCAGCATAGAGTTCCTTCCAATTCAGAATGTGGATAGAATCAAGTTCATACTTCCTCAGCATCGACAAATGAAAAATATTATGAACACTGGCGAGTTCCGATGGTACAGCTAGACAATATGCCACTTTCTCAACCTTAGCCAAAATCTCGAACGGCCCAATGTACCTTGGGGCTAGCTTCCCTTTTTTGGCCAAAACGTATCACCCCTCGTCATGGTTGAATTTTCAAAAATACATGATCTCCTACTTCAAATTGTAGCAGTCTCCTTCGCTGATCGGCGTAGTTCTTTTATCTACTCTGAGCAGTGACTATTTGTTGCTGAATGAATCGGATCTTCTGGGTAGTGTGGCGCTGGGATTTTTGGGGTTTTTGAAAAATGATAAAAAAAAAATAAGAGTATTTAAATATATTTAGAAACTATTTTAACACTTTGAAAATTAAAATTTAAAATTTCATTTTTTTATTGAAAATAGAGTCGTCACTTAGTTTTTGAGAAAAACTAAGAAAAACAAAAATGTCTACTGATCTTTAAAGCGTTTAACCAGAGAAAAAGAGTTCGGGCTCTAAAGTCCAAATCGAAAAAGGTGTTAGGCACCCCGTTCGCCCAATCGTAAGGTTGGCCTCTACTAATCATCATTGGTTCTTTAATAGAATTTTTTAAATGTATGCAAATAAAAAAAATCAGAATAAAGAGAAAACATCTAAAATCAAATAATGAAAATACATAACATATGTAAATAGAACGTCAAATAAAACAAACATCAAAAGAAAAATCCTAAATTTTACGGTATGCAATTTCTAAGTAAATGATACATAGAACACTCCCGCATACAATATCAAAAATAACTTAAACTATCATGATTTAAATACAAGAACAAAAGCATGCTAGGAATTGCTAAAATCGCCTAAACATGGATTACTACAAAACAAGATAAACTATTCTAAACAAAATTTTAAAAAAAGTAACTAAAATATGTACATTATCAAAATAAGCTAAGTTAGCATTAACATGATGAAAATGTACTAAATAAAAGATACATAAAAATTCTATTTTTAAAACAAAATTTATTAACAAAGAAAACAAAAATAAAGGTGTTATGACAAAAGAGAGTTTGAGAATTTAGAGAAAAAGTTTGTAAAAGAAAATAATACTAAATGAAAAGGTTAGAAAATATTTAAATTACTAAAAAGAAAACTTAACTATTCATATTTTAAATTTTAAAAGAAAAACAAAAGAAAAGAAATGAAAAGAAAAGATGAAAGAAAATGAAAAGAAAAGAGAATAAAAGATAAGGAAGTTGCATTTTCAGAAAATATAGCTTAAGAACCTTTTTAAGATTTTTGGGTTTAACAAGGTATAAGAGTAAAAATAATTTTTTAAAAAAGAAAAAGTATTATAAAAAGAAAATAAAGTTATAGAAAAAGAAAAATAAAATAAAACTTCATAAGAAAAATAAAGCTAATAAAATAAAATGCTACATTACAAAGCTATTTAAAAGAAAACAAAGTATTAGAAAAGAACATTACATTAATATTAAAAGAGAAGAACATAAATACTAGAACATTAAATTAATGTTAAAAAAATAAAATGGCATTAATATTACAATAAAAGAAAAGAAAAAAAAAATGGTACATTGAAAAGAAAAATCTACATTATAAAAGAAAAAGGACATAACAAGTAAATTAAACTACATTAAAAGAAAAAGTAAAAATATATATATATACTAGTAAAGAAAATTAAACTAATACTAGAAGAAGATAAAAGAAGTTAATTACAACATTTTAACTTAAATGTGAATGTGGTATTGACAACTATATCCACATAAATGTAAGTGCATTTATTAATAATTAACAATATTAATAAGTTGTAATTGCTAAAATATGTTAGCACTAAATTAATGAAAAATAACAATATACTTAGTGTGAAAGTGTAAATTAAGATAACTAAATTAAATGAGGCAATGTAAATGATAAACAAGATTAATTATGTAAATGAAAGGAATATGCGAAATAAGATTGAACTTAACCCGATCACTCCAAAAGAGAGGGAATTGAGTTAGAAAGACCGAGGATCCAAACGGAATACCTGGATTGCAAAAGAATCCTCAAGTTGGGGAATGTGCTTCTATGGTTCAATCCTCGGATGGTGATCCCTAGCTAGGGTTTCAATGTAGGAATCAGAGGTTTGAATCTCAGTATTTCGATAGGGTTTCGGCGTCGGGGCTCGTAATTGCTCGGCGACTCGGCAGAGCTTCTCTCACTAAACCTCTTTCTAAAATTCTATCCTTGAAAACGATCCAGGGATACGGTATTTATAGAATTCTTCAACAAATGGGGTGTTGCCACGTTTTGGGACACGTTAGGCCATTTAGAATTGGCGATCGCCATGTTTAAAAGAACTTCCACAAGGTTCTATTTGATGTCGCCATAATGAGAGTTGGCGGTCATCAAGTTAAATGTGGCGGTCACCATTTTTTGCTAGAGTTTCCAAGAGATTCTATTGACGGTCGCTACAATAAACATGACAGTTGCCACTTTGGGAAATGACTTACATAACAAGTTATCGATGGTTCAACAAAATTTCATTAGTTTGAAGGTTCTGGGTTCAAATATCGAGCTTGGATAACTTCCCGATGATCAAACTGAAGAATCATTTCACTTATTTTCCTCATCGAATTCACCTAAGATTGGGCAGGGTCAAATTGGGGTCTCTACAGATAGTCTCTTGTACAATGTCAGGTCAAAGAAGTGCATTTTCTCCTGCTTCAGTCCAACAAATCGGCGAACGACACAGTCTTCCGTAAAGGGCTTCACATGGCAGCATGCCAATACTGGATTGATAGCTATTATTGTAAGTAAACTCGACCAATGGTAAGTGTCTTTCCCAATGTCCTTTGAAGTCCATGACGCAGGCTTGAAGCATATCTTCTAGCGTTTGAATTGTGTGTTCAAATTGTCCGTCAGTCTGCAGGTGAAAAGCAGTGCTAAAACAAAGCTCCGTTCCTAAAGCAGCTTCAAACTTTGCTAGAATCGTGAGGTTAAACATGGATCTCGATCAAATAGGATAGACAACAAAATTTTGTGAAGATGTTCGCTTTCCCAGATGTACTTCTGACTCAAGGTTTCCAACTTTTCAGAAGTTCGTACTGGTAGAAAATGTGCTACTTTGGTGAGACGATCCCCGATTACGCAGATAGAGTCGTGTCTTACTGGTGACCTTGGTAATCTAGAGAAAAAGTCCATGGTGATATGGTACCACTTCCACTGAGGTATCTCTAGGGGTTGAAGGGTTCTTCCCGGTCTTTGGTGCTCAGCCTTCACTTGCAGATAGGTAAGGCATTTGGCTACGAAGTTTGCTACATCCTTCTTCATACCATCCCACCAATAGTGCCTCTTCATATCTTAATACATGTTTGTTCCTCTGGGATGGACAGCAAAAAGTGACTGGTGATGCTCCTTCAGAACGTCTCTCCTTAGATCCTTGACATTCGGTACAAAAAGTCATCCTAGGTATGTCAACTGCCTGTGCTTGTTGACTACCCAACCTGGCTTTGATTCCTCCACAATCAGATGCTTTCGAATGAATTCGGACTCATGATCGTACTTTTGGGCATTCATGATTTGCTGACGAAGATTTGTTGTTGCCACAGTTAAACAAAAATAGTTTCCATTCTCTGATTTCGATGGTTGGAGTCGAAACTCGTTGAGCATCCCTATCATGTCCCATTCTCTTGATGCTATACAAGCCATCGTGCTTCTCGTCTCCCGACTAAGGGTCTCGGCCACCACATTAGCCTTTCCCAAGTGATAGGCCAATGTAAATTGGTAATCTTCTAAATACTCCATCCAGCGACGTTGTCTTATATTGAGATCTTTTTGGGTGAACAAATATTTCAGACTTTTGTGATCGATAAAAAGCTCGAACTATTCTCCGTATAGATAATGCCTCCATAACTTTAGTGCGAACACCACTGATACAAGCTCCAGGTTGTGAGTTGGAAACTTTTACTCATGAGGTTTCAATTGCCTTGACCCGTAGGCTACCACCCTACCATTTTGCATCAGTACGCATCCTAGATGATCTTTTGACGCATTACAACACACCGTGTACCCAACTTCTCGTTTAGGTATGATTAGGATTAGGGCACTGGTCAACCTTTCTTAAGCTCTTGGAAGGCCGTCTCACACTTGTCACTCCACTCAAACTTCACCCCCTTCCATGTTAATCTCGTCATTAGACGCGCCAGTTTCGAGAAATCTTGAATAAATCTTCGATGATATCCTGCTAGTCCAAGAAAATTACGAACTTCAAAAATATTCCGAAATGACTTCCACTCCAAAACAGCTTCTACCTTGGCTGGATCCAGAGCTATTCCTTCCTTAGACACCACATGTCCCAAAATTTTTACTTCGTGTAACCAAAATTCGCACTTGCTTGCCTTAGCATAGAGTTGTGAATCCCTTAGTTCTTACAAGACAATTCTTAAATGCTGCTCGTGTTTTTCCTCAGTTCTGGAATACACCAATATGTCATCTATAAAGACCACTCTAAACTGGTCGAGGTAGGGCGAAAAAAATTTATTCATCAGACTCATGAAGACTCTTGGGGCATTGGTTAAACCAAAAGGCATGACTACGAATTCATAATATCCATATCGTGTTTTGAAGGATATCTTTGTTATATCTTCCTCCTTAACTCGAAGCTAATGATATCCTGAGCTAAGGTCGATCTTTGAGAAATAAGCTGATCCTCGCAGCTGGTCGAAGAGATCGTCTATATGGGGCAGGGGGTATCGATTCTTGATCGTTACTTTGTTCAGCAGGCAGTAATCAATACAAAGGCGCAAGGTTTCATCCTTTTTCTTGGCGAACAATGCTGGTGCTCCCCATGATGACGTACTTAGGCGAATAAAACCTTTGCTAAGCAATTCCTAAAGTTGGTCTTTTAACTCCTTTAGTTCGGCGAGAGCCATCTGGTGTGCTGCAATTGAAATCGGAGCAGTTCCAGGTTAGAGCTCTATTGAGAACTCAATCTCACGATGTGGGGGTAGTCCAAGTAGTTCTTCTGGGAATACATCTTCGTACTCGAACATGACTCGTGGTAACTCGTGGTTTAACGTGACGTTTGTATTAGCAAGCAGGCATGTTAATCTTCCTACGAAGTTACTTGGTTTTGAGCTCTTCGCACTACTCGAGGTTAAGATCTCGCATCGTTCTCCTTGAATTTGTACAGTAGTGTCGTCCTCCGCTTGTACCCATATCTTCTTCTGTCTACAGTCAATGATAGCACGATACCTAGAGAACCAATCCATTTCGAGGAACACGTCGTAGCTATTAAATTCCATGACTCATAGGTCGCATGTCATAAGGGTGTTGGTTATTCGCAACGTGCATGTTTTTACAGATATAATCTACTCGGGTTTGACTTCCTAAGGCTACGACGACACTTAGGGTCTGATCTATTGTCTCGGGTTTCAAGAGCAAGGATTTCATACAAGATAGAGATATAAACGAGTGGGATGCTCCAAAATCAAATAATACTTGTACTAAGGTATTAAATAACACAAACATACCTTGTATAACATGGGCATCTTCCATCTCCTCCTCTTGCATAGCAAAATGCGTCCTCCCATTGGCCAGTTTTCGTTGTTGTTCTTGGTATTCCCGGTCCTCAATCTGTTGCCCAAACCTCCTTGGGACCTCTGATTTTTGTTGAGCGGAGGTCTTACCCTTCCATTATGCTAATGAGTAGCTGGCCTGGTGACCTAAACTTGATGCGGGTACCTAGGCAGTTGGTTGGGGGGTTGTCTCCATTGTTAGAGTTGGTTATTTGGATTTCTCTACCTTAGGCACAGGCAGTCGATCTTCTTGTGTCTTGGTTACTGACATTTGTAACAAATGGTAGTGAAACCTCTTGGTCGTTCTTGCCTGCTATCCTAGTAGTATGGCTTCTTGAGGATAAATAGTCGGTTGTTCTTCACAGGCCCTCCTGAACTGGTGCCTCCCTTCTTCTAGCTCCATATCTTTCCCATATCTACCAGATCGTTCTCAGCTAACAAGGCAGCGCGTATCACCGGAGTGTAGGTTCGAAGCTGCAAACAAATCACCCTCACCGGATGGATGGTTCCAAACCCCACTCGAACTTTTGTGCATTTGATTCCTTGTCTAGTACAATGGTTACGACAAAACAATTTAATTCCTCGAAGCAATTTACATATTGAGTCACAGTCATTGATCCTTGTTTGAGTTCCAAAAATTAGCGAATTTGCCCTTGACGGAGGAGGGCTAGGAAATACTTTTCCAAAAATAGACCTTCGAACTGTTCCCAAGTTAGAGCTGTTACGTCTTGGGTGTTGTTGATCATGGTCCACCAATGATCAGCTTCTCCCTCTAACAAATGCACTGTGACGCCCCGTCTTTTAGGCGCATCCTGACATACATAAGTATAATTAAGGGATATATTCCAACCACTCTTTCATGTTACAAATAATAGGTACTACATCAATTAGAGTTAAGAGTTGTTCATAATACATAGCGATTATAGTTTCACCAAATGATTCTACAAAAATTACAATGTGCCCAGGGAAACTGAACAAAAACAACAAAAAGGGTGATCTTCAATTTCTTTAATTTGCGTTGTCGGGGTCGGCTGACTCTTGCCACTCACCTTGTTCCTCGAAACCTCCTTCTTCTTCAGGTGTGACCTCCTCAAAAAGTTCTTCTTCCTCACCTGTGGCACGAATGCCATGAGCTAAATGTTAGAGGTAAGACTACCAAGATCATTGTTTTTGCAAACGATTAACGAAAAAAATTAACTGGACTGGCAATCGCCAAAACGGGCTCCAAATAAAATTTTTGATGACGAACGATCAAAATAAAACCCCTGCATCCTAAGTTAATTTAGAAAAATACATTTTTACCGGTCAAATCTTCAACTACGATTTGAATCCGAGTTGAAGCTCCGGTCAGATCTTCTACTGTGTTTTCTTATAAGATTCCCGGATATAGTGTGAGTTATAATCCTTCGAAAACTCATACAGGCATAACCAGGACAGTTTTATCTTAGAAGACAAGTTATAAAACTAGTTCAACCTATTAGCATATTTACAAGATTACAGTAGGGACATGAAGAGTAATTATGAGTAAGACTTCTAGTGCAACACAGACACGTATCACCGGTTTTCACAATTAAGCAAACCTCATAGTGATATCTGCAATTATGGAAAATCAGCAGTAGTTTCTACAATTTTCATAAAATACTGAATTACAGTTCACACCACTAAAGAACTATAATTGCACTCTGACCCATAAT
>JAOTRH010180191.1:0-12034 GCA_034768845.1 Heliamphora exappendiculata | reverse complement strand
AAAAGTAATAGTAGCCTTCTTGTATAAAATGATCAAAAGAAAAAAGTAATCTTATTATGCGTCTATATATATATATATATATATATATATATTTATATATGTAAATATGCACGTCTCTACTACAAAACCCAAAATAATAATAAAATTAAATAAAAACCCAATCACAATCTCCAACACAAGTATATACATATACTCAAGGAAATTTCTACAACAAACACAATAAATAAATTTCCGTTAAAATAATCAAAAGTTAGAAGTAACATTATTATAATGCATATATGTAGGAGTCTATATGTACATACATATAAGCAATAAAGACTACAACTCTCTCTCTCTCTCTCTACAACTACTCAAATAAAATAATTAAAAAAAAAGAAGTAAAAGTTACTTTTGAATATTATAGTTAGGAAATCAAAATGCAGTCTATATGTATGTACATAAATCTCTACAACACTTAATAATTATATGTTATAAGAATAAATAATTCAATAAAATAATATAATTTTAAATACTAGCTAGAATATTAATTTAAAAAGAGATTTAATACAACACTTAATTAATTAAATAATAAAAATAATACTAAATTATGAAATTGAGTTTTAAAACTTAAATTTATCTAGTTAAATTAAAACTAATATAAAAGTTATTAAAAATATACACTAAGTTATAAAATTACAGAAAAAAAAATTTGGCCTAACTACCTCAACAAAATAATGCTATAATTAAACTACAATATAAAAATTTAATGCAACACTTAGATTTACTATTATAATTCAAAACTATAATTGTCATACTTAAAATATACATTAAATTAATTTTTGAAGACAATTCTTGAACAATATAGTATATATATACCATTAATTATACAACGTAGCTATATTATACAATTAAAATTCATATTTTGGAGCCTCAATCAAGCATGGCCAGCCATTATATCTATTGGGATACTCAACCTCTCATTTTTTTTATTATTTTGTCTTTTCATACATGCATTTTTAGTGCTTCTAGCCTTATAAGTCTTACAAGCACTTGAGTAGCTTCCATATTAGATACAAAATTACATTAAAAAAACCCTAAGCAACCCCACTTTCGTCCATATCTCTCTCTCTCTCCTTGTGTTTTGCTTTTTTCTCTTAAGTGTTTGAATGAGTTCTAGTGAGAGAAAGTGAAGATCAAGAGTGTTTTTGAGTGTGTTTTTCTTATATTCAACTTGTTCTTGAGTTTTCAACAAATGAGCATCTATCTTCATCATCCAACAAGCACATTTAAGGTAGGAATAACATATTTATAATTTTATTTTCTATCTTTAAGTCTCTTCCTACCTACTATTCTCACCAAAACTCAACATCCATACTCAAACTTATGAGATGGGATTTTGGTAGCTCTTTGCAATTGTTTTTCTCTCCACCCAACTATTCACCTTTTTTTTTTCATCCATGCTTATAATATATAGCTTAAGTATAAATCATATACATGATAAATATGGCTATGCATGCAAAAGATAGGTGCCCAAGAGTCCAGAAAAATCCTTGTTCTTTTTTTTTTTTTAAATCTGTCCAGAGGCTTTTTTTCGAAAACCCAATTTTTTTCTATTTTTCGAGAGCATCTACACTTATCAAAACTTTCTAAAAATTTTACTGTAGTTTAACTGTTATTTTGTTAGCAATCATGAATTTTCTTGAGATTCAGAACTTTTTCTTTATTTTTCTAAAACTGGAGGTTTAAAATGGGTTAAAGAAACTATTTGGATAGACGATTTTGAATCTATGTCATTTGCTGTAGGAATAAGGTCTCAGTGTGATTTTTGTGTGGTTAGATTGATAAAAATCTTATCTTTCAAACCCCACCGAAATCAACTGATTTGCATGTGTATAGATAAAATGGTATTGATTCTCCCAAAGTGTGTCAAATTTGGACACTGTTTGATAGAAGACTTTTAAAAAATTAAAAAAAAATAATTTTGATGGAAGGTCAATGCTCAGAACTTCATAACTCATAGATCTACCTCTGTAAAAATTAGAAAAATCACTCAATGAGTTTAAGTTCCCCTTTCCATTTTTCAAAACCATTGAAAATCTCGCCACTATTCTGGTAATAAACCTCTACACAGTCATACAATTTTGTTTTGCAAAAACCGCGGTCTTAGAGATCAAATCCAGAAAAGTGTTCAACATGAAAAGCGTTCAGAACAACCCAAATAGGCTACCTACCAATTGTTAGAATTTATTTTCATGTTTTACTATTTTAAAAGTCTTCTGGGCAATAGAAAATGTCTGCACCTTTTTGGACAGAATGTGAATTTTTCCCTAAGTGTTTCATGCTGTTTGGTTGAGTTCTTAATTTTGTGCCATGTTGAGTTAAATTACTAATTGATGACATTGACTAAAGTATTTTACGTACTTATGAAGGTTGGATATTTGCATGCAAGATTGATTAAACTTCGTACATACAAATGATATGTCATGACCTAAGTTGATTGTATAAACTTGTGCTTGAGACTTATTTTATAAATTTTTGTGCATATCATTTACATGTCACATAATATGCCATGCTAAGGTTTAATTTGAAAATTGTACATTTTAGCATAATGTTCATGTCATGCCATCATTGGGTTGGATTTTATGGGGTTCATCAATTAAATTTCAAAGAAAGTATAAAATTGAACCCTAAGATGGTACTATGATTTATGGAAATTGAAACACCTAGAACATTGTGATATCGGTAATATGCCCTAATTTGTTTTGGGTTGTTTTTTCCCCAAGTGCTAAATGCACTTTATTGTTATGATATATTTTTGGCAAATGTGATTCGGATGACGTAATAATATGAGTTAAATTTCGTGATCCCGCGTTGAATCTTGACCTTAGATTTGAGGGCCAAACCATCGCTGACACCTTGCCGTCAGTGATGACTCGACTAGACACTTAATCCGTTAAGTAGTCATCCCACAGCTTAAGGAATACTTTTCGTCGGTCGGTAGACTTGGTCAGCGTGTTTGGGATCATGGGGTTTAAGATGGTTCACCCGATTGTGAGAACCTAGAATCACTTAAGTTAAATTGGATTAGAAATTTAAATTTATTGCATCATTCGCATCATAGTTATTGTTATGATTATCCTGTCATTCTTATATGTGGTGTTTTGACCTGTACTTGAAAAAAATTCTTATATATCTATGTTGTTCTTTCTGCGCTTTAACTCACGGTATTTCATGCCCGGTTTTGAGGAACCTAAGACCCTAGTCGCCAACGTTGTAGAAGAAAAGGTGGATTTTCACCAAAGTTCACTGCAAAACCTTTTGACTGCCGAATCCTAGTGTAGTTTATCTTGCATTTTTGTGGTTCGAACTTAATTTTTCGGGTATGTAATATTAACTATTACGCTACTTTTACTTTATGGTCTTCGATGGATATAGTTGCTATTTAATTTCTCGCACATATAGTAGTTGTTGTCGCTCTAAATATCCCTTGATTTTGGAGCATCATAAAATATATATTATTTATTACATACAAATAAATTAAATTAAATTTGAATTTGAATTTTATTTCTACTTTTCATTTCCAAGGATTTCAAAAGATTAGTTTCTATTTTTTGTTTTATTACCAAAATAAAATAGCAATGGATCGATCAATTTTTTTTCTCTTTCTCTTTCCTTTTTTAGATTCACGTGTGTTTAGTTTTTATTTTATTCTATTTTATTACCAAAATAAAAATAAGAGTGGGAAGGTCAAATTTTTTCTCTTGCTATTTCCTTTTTTAGATTCATGTGTCTTTAGTTTATATATATATATATATTTATTTTATTATCAAAATAAAAATAAGAGTGGATCCATCAAATAAATTAAAATACGCTATAATAGATAAAATATTATTTATTATATACAAATAAATTAAATTAAATTTGAATTTTTTTTGTATTTTTCTTTTTCAGGGATCTCAAAAGTTTAGTTTCTATTTTTCTTTTATTTTATCACCAAAAAAAATAAGAGTGGGTCGGTCAAATTTTTTTCCCTCTTTCTATTTCTTTTTTTATATTAATGTGTGTTTAGTTTCTATTTTATTTTATTTTATTTACCACAATAAAATAAAGAATGAGTTGGTCAAACAAATTAAAATACGCTATAATAAATAAAATATATTATGTCTACACTACAATATATTTTCTCATTAAAATATTTAACGGGTTATGCTTAAACTACACTATAATAGATAAAAATATATATTACTTATTATATACAAATAAATTAAATTAAATTCGAGTTTTTGCAGGTAATTCCCCCATCCTACTGCTATTATAATCAATACAATTATAGTTTATAATTTATTCAAATTTTATCATTAAATTTGTATAAGAGTGGGTCATCAAATTTTTTTTCTTTTCTATTTCTTTTTTTATATTCATGTGTGTTTAGGAATAATAGAAAGAGAGAATTTGATGAAAAGGGAGAATTTTATATTCTTAAAATAGAATATCAGATTCCTTGGAGGGGTTCGTATGGGGAGTGGAGAGTGAGATGGAAATGTTAATTTTGTTTTTATTTTTTAATATAAAATTTTATTTGTGTACTTCAGAATAATGAAATGAGAGAAGTTTAGACTGTCATGTAAGAGAGGGAAACGTGACTTTTAATGGGAAATTAGGATTAAGAGTTTGGAGAAATTTGAGATACCAACTACATTCTTTGTTAAATTGTTTTTTTGTTTTTTTTATAAAAGAATTTAGTTTTTAAATTATACTGTTTGATTTAAAAATAATTATTTATTTATTTTTTATCTTTTATTACAAAAAAAAAAAATATATATATATATATACATTTCAATACCGTAATTTTTTAAAATTACAATTACAATAATACTCTCAATTAAAAAAAATTAATTATCCTCATAAAAATAAAAAAATTGTCCTAATATCTCAAAAATTACAACTTAAAAGCAAAAAAATAAAAGTATATAAGATATTTTAATAAAAAACAAAAAAAATAAAAAGCTAATATAAAAATTTATTTCCAACACCCCTACTTTTTGTTTTTTTTTTTCCTTTTAAAAATATTAAATATCTTAAAAATCAAGCTTTTTAAACATTCCGAACCTGTCTTAAATTGATATATCTTCTATTCAAAAAATAATAATTTACAAATTGAGAATTAGTTAAAATAAACCGATTTAAAATCAAGTTTATTCAAATTTTGAATGTTTGACGATCATACCAATTTATCTAATAATTCAATAAATTAAAAATTAAAAGTGAATAAACTACATTTTAAGTTTTGCTAATTTTGCAAAATAAAAAAAAACTTAGTTAATTATGTAAAATAATAAAAATATTTTTAATTGGATATTTTTTTTACTATGTTGTGATGATATATAAAGTAAAAAGAAAATAATTTTGAGATTGCCCAATTTTTTAATAATTTTATTATATAAATAAAAAATAATTTTCTTAATACATAAAAAATAATTTTCTTAATAATTTTAAATTTTCATTTGATACTATTTATTTAGTTTGGAAGTCAAAAAATAAAAGAGCACATTGTAACATCAAATCGTTTAAAATTTTTTTATCAAATTTTAAAAAATAAATGAATAATATAAATAAAATTTTTAATACAGTACATAGAACGGTTCATTTCACTGCTTAGCTTAACACAAAGACAAAAAACTTAGAGGCTCAAACTCATTTTATGGTGTGAGCTCACCGCGGTGGCTGAACACGACCATTTCGACGGTGGCAGCTTGTATCTGATCGTTGTTGTTCACCGCCGATCAAACTCATTCTTGTCGGCGCCTTACAACTACCATCCCGACGGCACCGGCCACCGCTAATCGTCGTCCACCGCTGTTCTCTCTGTTGACGGAAGCATCGAACCTTGCAAGGGTCAGCTCAACGCAACCGTCATATATTTAGGTCAGATTTACCTTTTAAGATGAAAGATTCACCATATATATATTATAAAAATCAACACCCAATTCGGTATGCACCAACAAGTGAAGTCAACTCACATTTTTCCACGGTTCCAAAGCGAACCGAACCGTTACTATTGCTTAAGTTGCTTTGAAGAGTGAAGTCTGAAGTTGCTTTGATTCTTCGAAGTGTAAACCCTAAGACCTAAGTGTAATCCGCCGCCTCTCTCAGTCTCAACTCTCAAGCCCTACGACAGTGCGACTCACGTCTCACCGTCGACCTCCCGCCGAAGCATCACCGTCACACCACCGTCGACCTCACCGCCGACGTCTTTTCGCCTTCCCTCACGACTCACGGCGCTGTCTTTTCTTCTTCTCTCACGACTCACATCTCGTCGTCGTCTCGTCGCTGATCTCTCTCAGACGCCTCTCTCTGTCGCCACGTCAGTTTGTCTCTTCCTCGTCTTCTCTCAATTCTTCACTGTTGAATGGCTGCACTTTGATTTTGCATATGATGGAAAACTAAAGCTCAAAACTTAAAAACTCATTTTGAATCTTTGATTTCGCTGTTGAATGGCTGCATTTTAATTTTCCTTTATATATTTTTTCCTAATCAGTGAACGGCTCGTGGCTGCATTTTGATTTTTCTTGGGAATGGATTCAGATTTTTTTTGCTTGGCAATGTATCTTACTGAATTTTAGTTGGGAATGCATTTTGCTGAATTTTGGTTGGAACTGTTATCCAAACCGTGTCCGATCCGTTGTCACGGATCGGTTCCGGTTCGATTCCGTTACTTAAACGGTTCGGACACGGTTCTAAAAAATTTGGAACCGTTATGAACGGTTCGGTTCTTGATTCTTTGAAAAATCGATCTAATCCGAACTGTGTGCACTCCTATCATGTTTAATTGATCGGATTAATAATGAGAAGATATATAATCCACTTGATAAGTAATCTCATATAATTAGTAAAGAATGAATTATTAATATCATATTCTCTTACATCCCACATTTTGTAGAATTAGTTATCCAATAGATGTATAATCTTTTCGTTACTTGTTGAATTCAAATAAGGAAAATATAATTCCATGGGATATATAATCCAATTTCATGTCTAACCGATTAATCAAGCATGCTCTAAAAGTTTTAAAACCTTCCTCAAACGGACTTCCCATCAAAATAAGGGTAATTTTGAAAATTAAAACAAAATTGGTCTAGCAAACCCATGTAAAGACAGTTCCCTACTCTTCTATACCCACGTGTTAAGGGGGTTTTCTGTACTTATTTGCTTCTTCTTCTGCAAATACAATCCATATCTAAAGCCAAGCTTGCGTGTTTCTAATTCCTTCATGAAGCCTCTGCTACAGGTTCCATGTTTGCTATTTGTTTGTTTTTGTTTTGCTACTACAGGTTCCATGTTTGCATTCTTGCATGCTCCACGTTTTTATATTGTTTATATATATATATATTGCTTTATATTTTCAGACATTCTTTTATGGATTTGAGATACAGAGCGTGTTTTTATTTTCTTGTTTTGCATGCTTTTCATGCTTCTTATTGTCATTTTTGGGGAACAATTGAGGATATAATTATGGAATAGAAGAAGATAAATATAGCAAAAAAAGAAGATATATATACGTTCATATTTATATATATATTTAGAGAGAGAAGAGTATTCGGTCAATAACGGAGGAACTTGAGGCTGTGGATGGGTTGGTTTTATCTTGGTTCAATGATTTTGTAATTTTGTTGGTGTGAATGGATGATCCCATCTTCTTTAAAAGAGAAAGGCATTCCCTGTCTTTCTATTCTTTATTAGTTGTTAAATCGTGAATCGAATTGTGAATTGAAATTTTAGTTTTGTGAATTGTGAATCGAATCGAATCGAGAATCGTAAGATTTAGTATAAACTGTAAGTATAATGTTAAACACCTTATATGTATGAAATAAAATAAATAACATTAATATTGATACAAATTATAAATAAGAACATATTAAATAATTTAATTAGGAAGATATTTACCTTCATAACAAGATATTTTTACCCAAATCTAACCCACTATAAGATTTTTTAAGAAATTATAGTATATTCTCTTTTGAAATTCATAAAATAAACAAAAAAATCTCTAGATGAGTAAAATAACATAAGTGAGTGATGACTCTTTTGATTGAACATAATGCACTTTCAAACATGTCTTCTGTTCTTATTGCATAAAAACAATATGGTGTTATCGTTGAATCTAGTTGATCTAACTCATATTATATGAAACTATGATTGTTTACCAAAATAATAATAGAAAATTATTGAAAGTACTATTATCATCTTTCAAATCTTTACAATTTTTAAAAAAATAATTTTCACATAAATTGAATTTGTCTTATTCATATTATATTCTCTAATTACCAAATGAACAACAAATTATGCAATATTTACAATAAATGCACTGAATTGTATTATAGTATTTTTAAAATAAGATAGAAGTGGTAAGTAGGACTAGTTTTGTTGGATATGAAAATTTTAAGAATCGCATGAATCGTAAATAGTGAATCGACTCGGGAATCGAACCGTGAGTCGTAAGATTCATCACGATTCTATCACAAAATAGATTCACTCATAGGCCTCGTTTGTTTCGGCGGACTAATAGTCTGTTTGGACTATTAATCTGAAGTATAGTCCAATTCGATATTTGTTAAGCCTCCGGACTAGTTATCCGGACGGATTGTTAGTCCGCCATATGAGGGATAATTAGTGAGGGGGGATGTGATATCCTGGTATCCCACATTGAAAAGGGAGAGTTCCTGGGCTATAAAAGAAAAATCTTGAACCTTTACATTCAACGAGGTATTTTCTCAGGTGGTAGAGACCCTAGCAGAACTCCGCAATTAAGCGTGCTTGGGCGGGAGCAATGCAAGGATGGGTGACCCATTGGGAAGAATAAAACCGCGAGGGTTTTTGCCCAAAACAAACAATATCGTTGCTATGTGAAGGGTCGGAGTGTTACAGATGGTATCAGAGCCGACTCTTCTCACCTCTGAGTGTGGACCTCTGTCGTCTTGCGTGACATGTGGGCGGGGTAAAGAGTGGGCGGGTCGATAAGGACTGGCTGGCGACTGGAGCTGGCAGGCTACAGCACGGGGACGTGCTGTCATAAGGGGGTGGATTGTGATATCCTGGTATCCCATATCGGAAAGGAAGAGGGAGTTCCTGGGCTATAAAAGAAAAATCTTGGACCCTTACATTCAACGAGGCATTTTCTCAAGTGGTAGAGACCCTAGCAGAACTCTGCAATTAAGCGTGCTGGGGCGGGAGCAATGCAAGGATGAGTGACCTCCTAGGAAGAACAAAACCGTGAGGGCTTTTGTCCAAAGCGGACAATATCGTTGTCATGTGAAAGGTCGAGGTGTTACAGATGGTATCAAAGTCGACTCTCCTCACCTCCGAGTGTGGGCCCCTGCCGTCTCACGTGACACGTGGGCAGGCTACTGAGTGGGCGGGTCGATAAAGGACTGGTAGGCTACTTGAGCTGGCAGGCTACTGCATGGAGACGTGCAGCCCTAAGAGGGGTGGATTGTGATATTTTGGTATCTCACATCGGAAAGGGAGAGGGAGTTTTTGAGCTATAAAAGAAAAACCTTGGACCCTTACATTCAACGATGCCTTTTCCGGGTGATAGTGATCCTAGTAGAACTCCGCAGTTAAGGGTGCTTGGGCGGGAGCAATGCAAGAATGGGTGACCCCTTAGGAAGAACAAAGCCGTGATGACTTTTACCCAAAGCGGACAATATTGTTGCCACGTGAAGGGTCGGGGTGTTACAAGAGAGGTGAGGGGTTAAGAAGTGAATTTAAAAATTTTAAAAAATAATAAGAAATATTAAAATATTAAAATAAATAATATAAAATTTAACAATAATATAAAATTTAACTTATTAATTTATTTAAGTTAATTTTAAAATAAATTAATTTAATACAAGGGTAAATCATTATCTAATCCATTATTTAATCCTACTCCATTCAAACACAAAAAAATTAATCCACATCACTACTAATCCTGCCTTATTATCAATCCCCCCACACTACTAATTCAATCCAATCTATACAATGTTATCAAATGAGGCCATAGATTTGTATCGATTTATGCATGAATCGTGAATCGTAAAATTCTGATAACTGTGTATAACATAAATAAGGCTTGGTTTTTTAAGATGTTTTGTTCGTGCTTTTTAGTTTTATTGGCTTTTTTTAGTGGAAAAGTGCTAAAAATTTGAATGTGTTTGGTAATCTTGGTATTTAAGTTGTTTGGTAATCTTGGTGTTTAAGCTTTTTTTCCCGCAAAATTGTTATTTGGCCAAAAGAACAAAAATAAGTTTTTGGACTTTTTTATAACCAAATAGCCATTTTACATTTCGAAAGTAAGAAAAGAATTACAAGTGTTACAATATCGTAGAAACACCTAAATAATCTGAAGCTATAATACTAAAAAAAATTGAAATAACTTTATCAAATTTCACTAAAAAATTATTATTATCATATTTTATTCAACAATATTCTGCTAACAATTCATGAATTAGGAAGATAACAATTTTTGTATTTTTAACTAATTTAGTACTTTAACTAACTTTTTTGCTTATTTCGATAGTGTTTTTGAATGACCAGACTTACTTTGGGTTATCTACTAATAAAAAATAGTTCGTATTGAGTTTTCTATTAAGAAATGAACCTATGTAGATTTTGATAACGTTAAAATCAAAGTAATTGGGGGCCTTTTATTTGATTCAGGATTTGTAAGAAAAGAACTTATTTTTGAACTTAATACGAGGGCTTTATTTAGAAAGGGCTCTATTTTTTGAACAAAATTCAAGGCCCTAGGCGGCAACCGCCCTGCAATCCTATGCCTGAGGCCGACCTTGATCTCTTTCCTTAGCCTTGATTTGTGGCTGACTATAGGGCCGACCTTGAGTTTTATAGGGTTTATAGCGAACTTTTAAAATGGTGGCGACTATATATTTGTACGAACCAAAGGCTCAAAAGATAAATGAACCCAAAAAAAAAAATACAAGAAAAAAGGTAAAATCACGAAAACTAGTACTTGTCATTACAATGACTCAAAAGCATCACTTAAACATTACCCTTCTTGCATTTTTAGTTGCAATTGACCAATTGTACTAATTAAGCTTGTATAATTAGGGCTCGTTCACCACATCCTTCTCAAGAAATAACATGGCTAATTTATTCAACATTTTTTGTGATGTAGTTAGTCGAAGATAAATTTTGGTCATTTTTAATTTTGAAAAGTTTCTTTCTTCAAAGGGAACTATAAGTTCCAAAAAATAACCTTTTATTGTTTTCAAATAGCTGAGCACTTCAAGTTGTTTCTTTGTTTCTCTAGATAAAATCCCTTCAAAAATTTCAACGCAAAAAATAAATATCTTCCATCAATATTGAGAACTTCATCATATTTCAAAAGAATTCAAGTTTGTCATAATAATTTCCAGCATATATTTTAAATTGTTCAAACGTACTCTTAAATAAAGAAAGAGCTTGATCTATTATAAACAAAAATTAATTAACACTAAAGAATTCTTCATCTGACTGCGTCACATGTTCACTAACATTCTCATCACACTTTTCCAGAAAATTACAGGTTCAATTTTTATTTCACCAGCAGTTTCTTTAGCTTTAATCATCACATTTACAAAATCTATTTTTCTCTTTACCCTTCAAAATATGTAATAACCTTTTTAACTGCCCTTGGCAAGGTAAAAAGTATTTTTATATCTATAAGAAGAAATTGCACACAAAGAATTATTGATGTTAAGGGAAAAGAAATGAGAAAAGTGAGTAATGTGAGGTTTTTCTTCTTTCTTTTATTTGCCTAGTAATTAAGGGGATTAAATTTAAAACATTTTAAAAATATTATTATTGAGTAATTTTAAAAATAAAAAGTGAGTGGATTTAATTTTAAGTTCACACTAAAATGGGTCTTTTCTTCTTTATTTTTGTTAAGAAAAGGTCAAAAGACCTAAATGCATTGTAAATCTAACATAAAATTGATAAACGAAGTACATCAAATGCAACAGGATACTTTCTCAAAGGGAGTGAAAAATATCTCCAAGCAAGAAGAAGAGAAACACCC
>JAOTRH010180180.1:0-12034 GCA_034768845.1 Heliamphora exappendiculata | reverse complement strand
TTCACGAATCAGTTGTCCCAGTTTCAGCAGCAGAGACAACAACTACTGGTGGTGTGCTTCTTGGCCAGTTTGGATTCAGAGTTCGACTCAGCGCGTTCTTAGATTCTTACCGGGGCAGATATTCCTACTCTTTTCGAGACGTTCTGACGCCTAAGTCGAGCATCACGTCGGGATGACTCCCGAGGCCCTACTGCATCCCCTGTTAAGGCATCTAATCAATCTGCTGTAGTAGGTATTCATGGCAATCGCAGCAGTTGAGGCCGCGGTCGTGGTCGTGGTAGTGGTAGGTCTGGTCATGGAGGGGGTCGTGATGGTGGTTGCGAGACCCGTATGTGCCATTATTGCGGGATAAGAGGGCACATTCGTAGTGAGTGCTACAAACTTCATGAAAAGCCCCAACTGGTGGCCAATGCCACATCCGATTTCAGCCAGCCAGACTATATCCAGCCGAGTTCTCAGGGAGCACCCAATTCAGCCAGATGAGTTGTGGAGATGACTGCAGCAGAGTACGATCAGTACATGCATGGACAGACTGGACAGAATGCGAGGTCATTTGAGGTATCGGCAGCCACATTTGCAAGTAATCCTACTGCATGTGTGGCTACTCCCCACACTGGGGTTATAGATTTTGGCGCTTCTGCTCACATGGCTGGATCATTAGGTATTCTCTGTGATTACAAGCCTACTTTTAGTCATGCTGGTGTCTTGATGGCTAATGGGTCTTCCTTAGTTGTCAAGGGTTGCGGTGTTGCGACACCAACCTCTGCCCTCTCCTTATATAATGTCTTGCATACCCCTAATAACCCCTTCAATTTACTATCCATTAGTTAAATTACCTCTGATTTGGGTTGTTCAGTGACATTCTTTCTTGATTCTTGTATTTTTCAAGATCTTTCGACGAAGAGGACTATCAATAGAGGACGGGTCTCTGGGGGGTTGTACCTGCTGGATGCTGCTCCTGCTCAAGCATATTCAGCCGTATCATCTTTTGCTCTTGATATTCACTGCCGTGTTAGGCATTCCAGTTTACCAAATCTCAAAATACTTTACCTAGTTTAAAGTCTGTGTCGACTATTGAGTGTGTCATGTCGTTTTGTTAAGCACCTGCGTGTGCCTTTTTCTTCTTGTGTCAATAAAAGAGCCTCAGCTCCGTTTCAGTTAGTTCATTTCGATGTCTGGGGACCTAGTCCGGTCACCTCTTTATTTCGTTTTCGCTACTTTGTGAGTTTTGTTGATGATTACTCCCGTGCTACCTTTCTCTATTTAATAAAGCATAAATTTGAAGTTGTGTATGTGTTTATCCAATTTTGCATGACTATACAAAATCAATTTGGCACTTGTGTTAAAATCTTGCGGAGTGATAATGGGGGAGAATATTTGTCTACTACTATGAGGGAATTTTTGATAAGTTGTGGTATTTCCCATCAAAGGTCGTGCCCCGATACTCCCGAACAAAATGGGGTAGCTGAACGGAAAAATAGACGTGTTAAAAACAGCCCGGGCTCTATTGTCACATATGCACGTGCCTCATCAGTTTTGGAGTGAGGCTATTCTTACGGCGTGCTATCTCATTAATCGCATGCCGTCCACTGTATTGTGTGGTTTTTCTTCTATATCTGTACTAACTCCTATGGCGCCTTTACATTCCTTGCCTCTTAAAATCTTTGGTTGCATATGCTATGTGCGCGACACCAGACCACAGGTTACCAAACTTGATTCTCGTGCCCTCAAATGTGTGTTCCTTGGCTATCCTCAGTATCAAAAAGGGTATCGGTGTTATTATCCTGCCCTCCGTTGATTTATTGTGTTTCGGGACGTCACCTTTCTTGAGTCAATCCCTTTCTATTCACCATCTACTTCCCGTCCATCTCCTGATCGCGAGTCATCTCCCCCTCATTTATCTGCAGATTTTATGCTTTCTCAGGTTACCACTGATGTTCCTGCTACATCTCCTGAGTCGCTCTCAACGCCGCCTCTTGCACCTTCACCTCCGAGTGATCCGACCCCTGCTGAGCCAGTCCTCTCGTCGGCTGATCCGCTAGCCTGTGAGCCCTCTATTGTTGCCCGTCGCCCATATCGCCACTGTCGGGATCACCCCAGGTATGTTGAGTCTTATAAGGGATTGCCAGCTTCCTTACAGGCCTTTATTTCTGCACTGGATACTACTGCTGTTCCAGGAAGTGTTTCAGAGGCTATCTCTCATCCTGGTTGGCGATCAGCTATGTTAGAGGAAATGTCCGCCTTGGAGCATAATGGTACCTGGGAACTTGTTTCTCTTCCTACCGAGAAGCAGGCCGTTGGCTGCAAATGGGTCTATAGAGTAAAGGTGAATCCTGATGGTTCTTTGGCTCGTTTAAAAGCACGCTTTGTTGCGAAGGGATATGCTCAGACATATGGCGTTGACTACTTTAAGACGTTCTCTCCAGTCTCCAAGACGACCTCTATTCGGTTATTCCTCTCTCTTGCTGCCACCAAGAATTGGCCCTTGTATCAGCTGGATGTTAAGAATGCCTTCCTCCACGGCGACCTTCAGGAAAAAGTTTATATGGAGCAACCTCCCGGGTTTGTTGCTCAGGGGGGTTTGGCCTTGTGTGTCGACTTCGTCGGTCCTTATACGGTCTAAAACAATCTCCTCGGGCCTGGTTTGGGAGATTCAGTACGGTGGTACAACAGTTTGGACTACGACAGTCAGGTAAAGATCATACAGTGTTCTTTCATCGGACTGATGCAGGATGTATTCTTCTCGTTGTATATGTTGATGGTATTGTTATTACTGGTGATGATCATGTTAGGATTGGCAACCTAAAGATTTTCTTGTAGTCACAATTTCAAACGAAGAATCTTGGACTCTTGCGATATTTTCTGGGAGTCGAGGTAGCTAGAGGTAAGCATGGGATCTTTATTTCTTAAAGAAAATATGTGATTGACATTATGCGTGATGCCGGTCTACTGAATGCAAAAAGTGTGGAGTCTCCGATGGATCCAAGTATGAAGCTTCTTTCTGGTGAAGGTGATGTGTTTTCTCATCCAGACACGTATCGACGAATGGTGGGAAAACTTAATTATTTGACTACCATGACTAGAGTAGACATTTCTATCCGGTCAGCGTTGTGAGTCAATTTATGTCTGATTCTCGTACTCCCCATTGGAATGCAGTGGTTCGTATCCTCCGGTATCTCAGCAGAAACCCAGGGATGGGTCTACAGTTTTGTGATTGGGGTTATTTGCGCACCGAGGGCTATTCTGATGCAGACTGGGCAGGATGTCCAATTGATAGAAGATCTACATCAGGGTTTGCTATTTTTGTTGGTGGGAACTTCGTGTCATAGAAAAGCAAGAAGCAAGATGTGGTATCGAGATCAAGTGCAGAGGCAGAATACAGGTCCATGGCATTAGCTACATATGAAATTATGTGGGTTTGACAACTTCTCACTGAATTAGACGAACCGTCTATGGGTCCTACCAAGTTGTGGTGTGGCAATAAGTCTGCTGTTTACATCGCTACTAATCCAGTGTTTCATGAGCGGATTAAGCACATCGAGATCGACTGTCATTTCATCCGCCACGAGTATAAGAACGGCACTATCGATTTTGGCTTTGTTCGTTCTGGTGAACAGTTGGCTGACGTGTTCATTAAATCACTGCCCGGGCCCTGGGTTCACTATATTTGTAATAAGTTGGGCATGATTGATATCTATGCTCCAACTTGAGAGGGGTGTTAATATATATTTAGTATTAAGATGTTAAGTAATAATAATATCATGTGGGAATGCACACAGTATCTATTGTAGGCTTTTAATACGTGGGCATGTCTCACAATGAGACACGTTTTCCCGTATTCCTTCTCTCTTTTCTAACACTGACACCGCTGCGTTAGCGGCAGTGTCAGACTTTCAAATCGATCCCGGTTGCGTCGCCATTAAGATGATCACCTCAGCCCGTGTTTTGGGCCGAGGTACCTGTATTAAATGTTTCCCCCAAAATACAGCGCACTCGATGGGTGGGTGTCATCCGGTCAAATCACATTAATTGCTGTTATACCGTGGTCGAATCACATTAAATGCGGTACCCTTTGGTCACATCGCATTCAATGCGTTGTTAGAACTGGAACACTTGTCTGGCGCCTTTTGGCCAAACTGGTTGTGTCCGAGATAGGTGACCGTTACTAGCCGTCGGCCACAGCCTGGCCTCCTATCGGGCCCCACCCTCTCGGATTGGGGTAAACGCGTCGGGTATGGGACCCAAGGCCCATTAGGCTCTTCTTTTGGCTCACGCCCCTTCAATATTCACTCTGGTTTTTACTTGTTCCATGTGGGTGGTGGTTCTTTATTTTTTTGATTGGCGTTGTGGTTATTTATTGGTTAACTAATTGTGCAATTCTTCTTCTTTGTTCTCTTTTTCATTTCTTGGAGACCAGGTCGGATGCTGACATGGAGTTCTTGGCTGCTCCGGTGAAATCTGGGGTCGTCAAATTCCAACTTCTTCCCGAGTTCTTGAAGGTGAATTTGTTTATGAAAATTAAGTTTATAAGTGAGGTTTTTGTAACATGGCGGATGTGTTTTAGGAATTAATGGGTTCCCAAGTTCTCGAAGGTGAATTTGTTTATGAAAATTGAGTTTGTAAGTTAGAGTTTTGTAATGTGGCGGATGCGTTTTTGGAATTAATGGCTTCCTTTGTAATTGAAGGTGAATTTGTTTTACCAAAATTGAGTTTATAAGTTAGATTTTTGGAATGTGGCGGAAGTGTTTTTGGAATGAATGGCACGGTGATCTCCTCATTTTGCTTTGAAATGAAGGAATTAATTGGGGCACTGTTATTACCCCCAAAAATTGTGGCACTATAATTTGGTATGGTTTTTCTGTCAAGTTGTTTGTTTGTATAGTATCATTTTGCGCATATATGTGCAGAATAAGACAAGGAACAAAAAAAATATTTACTGGCCAGAACTTTACTTGATTTGAATAATGAAAACTTACTCAACTTGAATAATGAAAACTTGTTTGTTTGTTTGCTTGTTTATTTAATTTTTTTGGGAGGGGGAATGGGGGTTGCGGAAGATTTTATGACGATGCTCTGATGAGTGTACACTCCACAGAGAATGCCCATTCATATTTGGTTTGATCTTTCTGGAGCTGCAGGTGAGAGGGTTGGTGAAGCAACACTTGGACTCCTTTAATTACTTTGTTAGGACTGAAATAAAAAAGATTGTCCGTGCCAATGATCTCATCACATCGAAGTTCGACCCAACTATATACCTCAGGTAAAACTTCCTTATCTACTTGTGACATGCTTTGATATTTATGGAATTTGGAGTGCTTCACTAATTCACTAGATCTAGCCACAACGTTTGGAGGTTCAAACTCAAACCCCTCATTCATTTGAGACTAATCCCTATTAACAGAAGAAATGGGACCTGTCAAACCAATTGCAGAAGTATTGCTAGTTACTTCAGTTTTCAGCTTTACATATTCATTGCTGTCATTTTCTTTGTTAGTTCGTGGAATTAGGATTGTGTTGCCAAGAAAGTTAAAGTAAAGCTAATGTTGCCGAGAAAGTTATAATTAAAGCTATGTAATATTGGTTCTATTCTCTTAAATGATTCCACTTTCATTGAGATTATTGATGAAGGTTTTTGGATGTTGCCATTTTTCTTAAGAATGTGGTATTCTTATAAAATTTTTGTTTGTATTTGTCATCACTGCGGGATAAACGGACACATCAAACCTCATTACACTAAATTGTTTTACCAAAATAAATTTAAGTTTGACTTGCCACAAGAACCTAGAAAATTTTGGACTTCAACCCTAGAACTTGTGCCTTTGAAAATCAAGAAAATTTGGGTAAGAAAAAGTGACCTAGACAGCTCTTTAGCTAGTCGTAGTACGTAGTTTTTTGAGTCATGTTGTTTTTTTGGGTTTGTTTGTTTGAGTCTTTATTTATAAATAATAAAAAAAAAGATTGTGGGGGATTTCATTAAGGTGTGAGTACTACTTTTGTGCATTTTTTTATTTTGCTAAGATCCCACAGTTTAGGAATTGAGATTAAAATTCTACATTGATTTTTGGGTAATCTAGTTCATAGTGGATAGAACGCTTTCAGATATGAGTTTATTTTGTACACTACTTAAACATTGATAGATGCAGGGATCCTCCGAACTTGGGTTCAAATTTTTCTATGGGTCTTTCTTATTTTTCAGTTTTTTTAAGTTTTTACAAAATGATCACATAGTGGCAACCCACATAAACTTAATATTTAAACTTCCTCCTTTTATTTCTATATATTTGGCTTGAAGAAATAGCTATCTATGCGAACCTTGTTTTTTCGTTCGTATTAGTGTGAAAGCCGCCAATGAAATCATGAAAAGAAAAAGAAAAGGAAAGGAAAAAAAAAAGAGAAAAGAAAATAGAAAAAGAAAGAAAATTTTGCAGTCTTTAGTTGAGGGAGAGTTATCTTATGAAGTGAATTGGGTCAAAGCTGGTTTGACTTTGTGAATTTCTTTATTACTAATAAATAAATGTGACTTGGCCATATAGATCCTATATAGAATTTGATCTTGGAGTCTGGAAATGTTTCAAGTCACACGCACACTGCTTCATATAGAATCTACTCTAATTATGTTCTTTCATATATGAATCTAGATTATCTTGGATACTGTGTATGGTTTTGATCAATTTGACTAAACTTTGTGGTTTGAAATGAATAAAATTGTGCATATGTCTAGTATTTATTCTTTAATCTTGTTCCCTATTCAAAAAGATTTGTTTTGTTTTTCTTGTGTTTGTTTCTCAATTCGTGACAAAAGGGGGGAGATAAATATGATTAAGGGGGAGAAGTGTTAAAGTGTTAATTTTTTTTTGAGTTCTCTGTGAGGGGGAGTTCATTTGAGGTGGAGTTTTTTTTAATAAAGTTGTTTCATGTCAGTTTTTTTAGTTCATTTGTTTGGTTTTTTTTTCGGATTGGTTATTTGGTTTAATTGGTTTTGTCAAAATTGCTAAAGGGGGATATTGTTAGGAATTTTGGCCTGACCTTATCAACCTCTTGGTATCTTGGGCTTTGCAAAAAAATATTGCAACATTGACTTAACCGATCGAGCGGTCCATGACGTGAACTGATTTAATATGTACAGCTAGGGTTTCAGATACGAGTCTCCCTTACATAGTTATAATCCCTAGCCGCCAGAGAGCCTCCAAGGTTATTCAACATACTCGCAAACCAATTAACAGCTTGATGAACATTTAGCTTCCGCGCAATCAAGTCAATCATCAAGTACTCAAATCTTCAACGATCCTATCGTGTTCGTAAAATCTCTTGAGTGGATTCTCAAGTGTTCGGTGGTGAATTCCAGCGACAGTAAAACACGAAGTTAGTGTACGTAGATTCGACAGGAGTAGGCTTACATTCGTAGGTTGTGTAGCCAACAAGTGTTTGTAAGATTCTCTTGTAACCAGCATTTATTGTAGTGTTTGATTCTCCTAGACTCAAAGTAGTCTCGTGGTTTTTTTCCGATTTGAGGTTTTCTACGTAAAAATCGCCGTGTTTCGTGTGATTGTTTATTTTCTGTTTGCGTGGTTGATTATTATTTTGTTTGTGGCGTTTGGCTTCTTTGAGTAAATCGTTTAGTGTAAATTAGTCTACAATCATGGTTTTTCAAAACCTATAGATACTCTTATGGATCCTAACACTAAATTAGTAGTTGATCAAGGTTAGTTGCTAGAAGATCCAAGACAATATCGACTATTGGTTGGAAAGTTGTTCAACTGTTACGAGACCAGATATTTCTTTTTCCGTAAGTGTGATTAGTCAATTTCTGGATGCTCCACAGACTAGTCATTAGGATGCTATTGTGTGCATTTTGAGGTATCTCAAAAGTGCCCCAGGTTGGGATTTATTATGCCAGACTCGTGGACATACTCAGATTGAAGGCTATACAGATGCAGATCGTGATGGATTTCCTTTTGATATAAGGTTGACTTGGTTATTGTATATTTGTTAGAGGTAATTTGGTGTCATGGAGGAATAAAAAGCAGACAGTGGTTACCAGATCAAATGCCAAGTCAGAATATAGAGCTATGGCTCATGCTATTTGTGAGTTGATCTAGTTGAAACATATATTAGAAGAACTTGGATTTGAGTATTCTTGTCCTATGAATTTGTTATGTGATAACCAAGCTGCAATTCACATTGCATCTAATCTCGTGTTTCATGAAAGAACAAAATATATTGAAGTTGATTCGCTTTATTCAAGAGAAGATATTATAAAGGGTGATTTGTACAAATCATGTTATATCGTTGGTTCAATTGCATATTTATTTATTTAGCATTTGTGTGGTTCCAAGTGAAATACATTTGTAGCAAGCTACGCACATATTATATGTATGCACCACCTTAAGTGGGAGTGTTGGGGTTATTTATGTCATTGTATAATCTCTTATTTAATATAAATAGTTAGATGAGCTAATCCTAGGGATTAAGCTCTATCATTCTTCTAATCTAATTTTTTTTACATTAACATCAACAATAAAGAGTTATTTTAAATAAATAAAGTTAGGAAAAAGTATGAAGGGTACGAGTAGTCCACTAAAAACAAAAAAAATGTAACGGCAGATATTACAAACAACCTATAGAACATATGTATAGGTACGGGTGTAGGTGTTGGTTCGATAATAGTATATCGACACGGAAAAAACTAAAAAGAATAGGGTATGGGTACAGACAGGGTACGTATGTAAAAAAATTATTTTTTATAAATTTGGAGTAATTTTATGTACGATTGAAAAACTAAAATACACAAATTAGTTTAATGATTTGAGGCAATTAAGGATCTAACATTCAAATCACATTTAGACTCTGTTTGTTTCGTCGTAAAATATTTTACAATTTTTTTTATGTATAATAATTTTATAAATAACAATCTTTTTCTTTTTATTTTCTAGTGTTTGGTTAGTATATAAAAATATTTTTTCCCAAAAAATAATTATAAACTTTTAAATAAAAATATGCTACTATTTTAATACAGTCAATTGCCGCCGCTACCATCCCCTCCTCACCACCACAACCACCATCTCCTCCCCACACCACCCAAGCCACCACAAACACCATATATGACTGCCACCACCCACACTACCACCGCCCCTGCCATTGCCGCCGTCACCGTTGCCACCATTGCTGGCCTTGCCACCGTTGCCATAATCCCTATCATCGCTACCACCACTTCCTCCGCTAATCCCAAAAATGACTTACTCCCTTTTTTATGTAAATCATTCTGGTCATTTGTTGGATAATATTTTATAGAAAAAATATTTTACGTTGTTTTCATCAAATCAAATAATGGGAAATAGTTAAAATATTTTATCGAAAAATATCTTATATTGAAATAAACGGCGCCTTAATGATAAAAGTAAGGTACAAACTAGAGATAGATGCCAATATATTAAATAACACATAAACTAAAGCTTAATTTTGGAGTATACTAAGTTTAGAAAAAAGTCTTATAAAGCTACCTTTATATTTGCGTAAAAGTAAGTAATATTTTCGTGTACCTTGTACGTATGCAGAAGTATCATGCAAAATATCAGCACCCAATAGGTACTACCAGTACCTAATATGTACCTAGTACAGGTAAGACGTTTTTTAAAGTACTCCAGCTTCACAACAAACAACATATGGCTTTCCAAACTCTATAAGTCAAACATAAATGTATCTAAATTACTTCGTTTATGTCGATAAGCTCCAATTGCATCATAGGAATTACAAAAAAGAAGTTATTTTGGATACTTATAGTTATTATAGTCACTCAAAAGCAAGACTGTAAGCTTTGTCTACGGAGCAAGCTATCAAAACATTTAATAAAAAAAATCGCTTCTAAAAGTCAAGTCTATTGAGTGAATGAACTCCTCGCATAAAGCAATCTTCTCTGCATTCTCCAGAAGCTCTATTGAAATAAGGAAAATTGGAATCGGTTAATAGAAATAGGTTGGACAAGTGCTTTTAGTCCTTTCGCTTTCCTTATGAGGTAATAAACCAAAATATGAGACCATACTTATTAAACTTCACTAACTGGTCTTTTCTTTCGGGATGAAAACAAGCGGCAAGAGGGTCTAAGAACACTTCGAATCGGTCAAGTATAATCTGCACTTGCCTAGTAGTACCATTTGCAATACTTAACTAAAGAATGAACCCACCGATGGAGCTCAAGCTGTTATAGCGTTGCCGTATTTCGAGTGTCGTCACTACGGGGCTGCTGCATCCGCCCTGACTGTTGCTTACGAGAGTTTCTTCTCTAAATTCTTTTAATGAAATTCTTTCTTTCTAGATATCCAATATCCAGACAACGAACTGCTACCAAGTATGTATGGGTCAGCAGGATCTACTGAATTCACAACTTCATAAATTGTGATTCCAGCTGTTCTTGCCCAACTTGGCTAAAGTGGGTGACCTTGCATCCCAAAATGAAGCCATTAAACAAATGTTGTCCCCTAAATCCCCTAAATCTTTAATTTTTTCCCCAAAAACTCTAGCATTCTTGTCCAACCACAAACCAAAAAAATGTCGACGCTACACGGTTCCAAAGGCCTTGCTTTGTCACATGAACTAAAACCACTATAATCGATGCATAGCATGTGAAGAAGGAATTACCCAATGTAACTTCGCCAAATAAACATCCCCTGCCATAGTGACAAGCTACCAGACAATGCATGATTAACTCTGTATACTTAATTCAGAAGTACTCTCTCTCTCTCTCTCTCTCTCTGTGTACATGTGCATATCATCTATGGATGTTAGAAGGGAAAGGTTGCAATAACTCTTTATCTATAAGCATATATTCCAATTTTTTCCAATGAAACATGCATAGATAATATATGCTGGATGTTGATTTTTGAAGAACTTGGATAAAGGATGCCATAGTGGAGGTGTAATTTCATAATAATTTTTTAAGTAATCACTTTTGGAGGAAAACAAACCATCATTTATATTGTAGTATGCATGTTTGTGCCAGTCCATCCATATAAACTAATTCTTGAGCCACTCTTGAAATCCATCTTTTATCTGAAATTGTTTTCTTTCACAGTTTCTCCGCTTAGATATCTTTTTTATTTTTATTGGTAACTATCGTCAAGGATAGCATTTTCCGAGATTCGAAGTTCATTGATGGTACGTTTTGTTATATGGTCCATTCATGGTTTTAAATATTGGCCGTTACGTATCGTATCACCCGATCGTATCTGGATTTTAAGCCTCCGATACCGATATTTACCAATGTTTCGACCGATGCACGACTGGATCATCCATACTGATACGTCTTCTGACACCGCAATTTAGAACCCTAGGTCCATTACATTTATCAGATATGAGGCAGCAAGCATGTGTGTGCATGTGTGTGTCCTTTCTTAAGCTTATGCCTGGCTTATGCTTTGCCAACCATTCCACCTATGATGATGGTCAAATGCATACCCACCTTGGCCCTGAACCATTCAATTTTTCCTGATTTGGTCTTTCTAGTGATGGTTGGTCAACTAATGGATGGACCCAACCCGACCTGAACCCAAGGGTAGCCCATGGAATTTGTAACATCCCGAATTTTGTAATTATTTTAATAATTTAATAGTCTTAATTGTATAAAAAAAAATATATGAGATGAAATGTTAAAAGTCTAGAAAATAAAAATAACAAGTTAAATTTTTTTTGATAGAATAAGTTAAGTCTTTAGAAAGAAGAGTTACATACGTAACTTAGTATGGGTAAGTTACAAGAGTTACAATAGGAGTTAGAAGAGTTACAATACGTGAGTTACAATACATTACATACCTAAGAAGTGGGAATCACTCTGATAACAGATGAATGGGGAGAAAGATTGGTTGCAACACTAAACTGGGAATTATCTCTTTTGCAACATTTCCTTGTGTTCAAGAGTATAATTACTCTGGTTTATAATTTTCTCTTCTTCTTTATCATTTTGCTTTCAGTTTTTTTTTTCTGTTTCTTATGTGGATTAGTTTTGGGATAGGTTTCTGCATGTGTGTCCTTTTAGAATTAT
>JAOTRH010180159.1:0-12034 GCA_034768845.1 Heliamphora exappendiculata | reverse complement strand
CTATAGTTTTTGCCCCCCCCCCCCCCCCTCTCTCTTTTTGGCAATTTTATTATTGTTTCTTGGAGACTAAGTGTTAGAAGAAATCAAAGAAGAAAATAACTTTGATCAGCATCGGTGCCCACACACCATGATCGTCGTAGCGCGTTCAGAATATACGTGAGAAGATTGCCAGGTCATCTTTAACGTATTCGGGAGTTTTTAAAACTTTTCGACAAGTTTCATAAAGGTACAATAGTATTTAGATTAATACCGTTCTTGTTTTTCATGAAAAATGCACGCGCCATTTTTTATGGTCACGGCGCCGATTCTAAAATTTTTTCTGCATCCCAACACAGGTGTCTTAGGACACTGATCCTTAGATAGAGTGATTCCATGCCTAAAAAGGAGAGACCATTTCTTGGAATCCTGCATGATAAAACGAGAAAATATATCATCGATATACTTTTCTTATGATAAGTCCAACATCCTTTGTTTCTGATCTCACACAAGCTTGATCCCTAGAATGTAATTGGTTTCTCCTAAGTCTTTTATATCGAACTACCCAGATAACTATACTTTTATCGTAGATAATGCCCTCACATCGTTGTCGTTGAGCAAGATATTATCTACATAAAGTACTAGAAAAATCACCACGCTTCTATTACGTTTCTTGTACACATAGGGCTCATTTGAACTCTGAACAAAACCACAAGACTTTATGACTTGATTAAATTGAGTATTCTAAGACCTTGATACCTTCTTAAGTTCATAAATAGATCTCTTAAACTTGCACAACATGTGCTCCTGGCCCTTTGCTAGGAAATCGTTTGGCTGTATCATATAGATATATTCGTCAAGACATCCGTTAAGAAAAGCTGTCTTGACGTCAATTTGCCAAATTTCGTAATCGAAATGAATAGCAATGGATAAAAATATCTGGATAGACTTAAGCATGCCGACGAAAAGGTTTTATCATAGTCGATCCCTTCTTTCTGAGTGAACCCTTTTATAACAAATCTGACTTTGAAAGTTTTAACCTTCTCGTCTGCTCATCTCTTCTTCTTATGGATCCATTTACGTCGAATGAGTTTTATCCCTTCGGGTGGTTCTACAATTTTTCAGACTTGACTGAAATACATAGATTCCATCTCTGAGTTCATAGGTTTTTTTCAAAGATATGCATTTTTTTCCTGAAGTGCGTCATTATAGTTACAGGGTTTGGTATTTAGTTCTGGCGAGATCTTGTCAAAAGACTCTTCTAAGAATATATACTGATCAGGTTGATGAATAACCCTACCACTACGACGAAGCATTACCTGCGTTTGTGTATTAACAGTAACACGTTGTGCAGATTCTGAACCCTGTGCATCAACACCATATTCATGATTTGCACATGTCCCATTAATTCTTCCACTACGACGAGGCAATGGGATATCAGTGACTTGTGGTTCATCTTCCGTTTTACTGGTATTTTCTCTCATTTCTTCCAAAATAATTTTACTATTGGGCATGCGATCCATATTATAATCCTCTTCCAAGAATGGTGCATTTGTGCTAACAATGATCTTCTGATCCTTAAGATTACAAAATAGATCACCTTTCGTTCTCTTGGGATACCCGATAAAGAAACAAACTTATGTCCTTGGTTCCAACTTACCCGCGTTCTCTTTCAGCACATGTGCTAAACATTCCCAAATCTGAATATGTCTCAAACTAGACTTACACCCGGTCCATAATTCTGTGGAAATTGAGGGTACTGACTTAGAAGGTACTAAGTTTAGAGTGTAAGCCGCTGTCTCTAATGCGAGTCCTCAAAATGAATTGGGTAAACTTGAATAACTCATCATAGACCTTACCATCTCCATAAGAGTCCTATTCCTTCTTTCTGCTACACTATTTTGCTGTAGAGTGCTTGGTACAGTCAACTGGGATATAATCTCTTCTGATGACAGGTAATTCTTAAACTCTTCAAAGAGGTACTCCCCACCAGGATCATATCATAGTGATTTGATACTTTTACCCAAACGCTTCTCTGTCTCTATCTTAAATTCTTTGAATTTCTCAAAGCATGCAGACTTACGGTGAATTAGGCAAATGTATTCATACCTTGAGTAGTCATCAATGAAACTGACGAAGTACTCAAAGCCACCTCTAGCCTGAATTGTGATAGGACCACACACATCAGAGTGAACAAATTTTAACAGTTTTTTTACTCTATAACCTTTTGCCAAAAAGGGCCTCCTGGTCATCTAACCCTCTAAGCAAGATTCGTAGACTGAAAGTGTCTCCACTTCCAACGAACTCAAAGGTCCATCTTTTATCAGTCTATTTATTCTTTTTAGATTAATATGACCGCAGCGTAAGTGCCAAAAAAACGTTTGGTTCATTAAAGAAGAAAACTTTCTCTTATATGAAAAATTAGATGTGTTATTCAATTTAGTTAGTTACAGTGTAGGAGAGATAGGAGATACAACACACAAATCATCCACTAATTTACCAAAATAAATAAAATATTTATTTTTCTTAACAACCACAGAGTCATTAAAATGAACAAAATATTTATCCTTTATTAAACTAGAAACCAAAATTAAATTTTTTCTAATCGAAGGTACATAAAGACAATCTTTTAAAAGTAAAATTATTTTTCTACTAAAATTGAGAGTGACATCTCCAACTGCAACTACTGTCACCCTTGTATTATTACCCATATGTAGGTATATTTTCTCATCATTGAGCTGTCTGGTTTCTTAGAACCCCTGTAAAGAATTGCAGACATGATTAGTGGCTCTCATATCTACAAATCAAGTACCGATAGATAACACCGCTAAACATGTTTCAACCACTAGTGAACAGAAATTACCTAATTTGTTCTGCTTACTGAAAAAAGTTGGATACTACTTTATCCAATGCTCAAACTGGTTACAGTGATATCACTTGTCTCTCTGCTTCTTCACACCAACTCTTAGTCCCTTAACTGCTTTTGGACCTATGCCTCCCTATTTTTAAACATTTTACTTCTTCTTGCCTTTTGGCTCAGAGGAAGAACTTTTTTTTATTAAAATTAAAATTTTAAAATTAATTAAATTAACAAGAATATATAAAATAGATACAGATCATCCACACAATTTAAAAGAATATAAATACAAGATATATATATATATATCCCAATTTTATAATCAAATAGAAATTCTGATGAGTTTCAGTCTCTTGTTCAAAGATAAGCTGTAAGAGTTTCAATCATTTGAAACAACTACTTATCAATATCTAGATTGCATCAGGATTCTTTGATTTGTTGTGATATAGAATACATCACATCTCAAACAATACATATCAGAAAAGATGAGCCAAAATAGCCCCGAAAACCACCAGCACCACCGCTTACCAAGCTGGCGCCGTCGACGTCGCTGCTGCCACCACTTCAGGCGGCTTTTGTTGCCTTTCTCGAACTTTGTTCTTGATGCTATTTTTTTTTAAAAATAGCTCACAAAAAATTCTATTTCTTTTTGCAAAAATCCCGATTCGAAAAAAGCTCAAAACATAGCTTTCGATGGCCGTCAAACAGAGCAGTGCCGTCGCCCCTAAGCTGCGGCGCATTTGGCTTTTCCCATGGTGGTTTTGGTTCCGATTGCTTCCTGTTTTTAGCATTGATATCCAGCAATATGTTACCTTGAAGAAAGCCTAAAAAATAGTCCCAAAAAAGCCTAAAAAATAGCCTCAAAACTGCTGCCAATAGTGTTAGAGCAGAAAAAAAAATTGAACCGACGCCGTGACTGTAAAAAATGATGTATACGTTTTTCATGAAAACTGAGATTTGTATTAATCTTAATAGTTTAATACCTTTTTGAAACTTGTCGAAAAGTTTCAAGAAGTCCCAAATATGTTGAAGACGAGCTTGCAATCTTCTCACGTATATCCCGGACACACTACGACAATAACGATGTGTGAGCACCGATTCCGATCGAAGTGTTCTTCCTCCTTTTGGTTTCTTCTCACACAATAATCTCCAAAAGGAAAAATTAATTGCCTAAGAGGAGAGGGGGGCGGCGGCTTGGTGGGAGAATTAGGGTCCAAGTTTCATTAAAGGAGCCTCATTTTAATATATATACATATATCAAAAAACTATATTAAGTATATATATATTCTCTTTCCTAAAAGGATATAAAGATATATATATATATACTTAACATAAATAATCAAATCCATCATCTCCTAGGGTTGGCCACTTAGGGAGTAATCCCTAGGTGTGCCAAAAATAAAAACTGCCCCTCATTAATTTAATTTAATTCCCAAATGTCTCAGGCGGCAATACCGGCATTCAAATTAAATTAAATAATTAGCGAAACCAACAAGAAAAATATCTGTGCGTATAATAGGTTACGTGAGGGAATATGAGAAAATATAGGACTCAGGCTAACCGTACGAGAAAACCGAATATCCCTAACTCTGTCCCCGAGCTAGATCCTTTCCCGTACGAATCAGAACTTATTCCACTAAAGGTCCTGACTGAACTCCCGGCCTTAACTCAAATTATGTCTTGAGTTTTCAATTATCAAATGCACTGAATTCTCCCCACCTTTAAGATATAGATTCCCGAAAATAAATTAGGTTACTGACAATCTGATTTAATTATCATCTTCTCCTCGCAACCGCACCGCTTAACCTTTTGATATGCCAGATCCGAAGAACCACTGTACAGATTTAGCATAATCAAACCTATAAGGAAAGCACACGAGGGAGAACTCCTCAACCTGAATCGGATGTGGTTTTCGTCAGCGGATTATCAATCATCGGACAAATAATGCCAGTACCCAACTCATCGGTATTGTTGATCTCATGCAGGAAATCTAAACCATTGACGACTCAAAATACTATACATCATTTGAACACAATTAATCAATCACTTCAGGATTTAGAGTTCGTGCAATACATGATAATACGGGATGTGGATCAAATTCATATAGTCAGTATAGAATCGATCATTCCGTTGATCCCACTCAATACACTCTAAGTGTAGTAACACATTGAGCTCGAACATCAAATTCCTAAAACTTAAATTCGATCCATTCGACTTAGCCAAGACCAGCTACTATAACGATGTACTATAATCGTACTAATAGAATATCCGGGTCCATTGCGATTGTGAGCCTACCTGTATAATATGTCAGAACCTTTGACTCAATCTTCAGTACAGCACGCACTGAGTCAAATACTGGATAGAATATACGGACTATGTATTCATACATCACAAATATAAATATGAAATCGTAAATGAAAAATCATCTCAAATGTTTCTTATTAATATGCTAGGGATCCAGAATAAAATACATAAAAAGCATAACTTTTTAGTATACATTCTCAACAATCTCCCACTTATACTCAAAGCCATGCAGGAACACACCTGGCACCTAACCCTTCTACATGGTTATCAAAGACTTTCTGAGACAGCGCCTTAGTAAAAGGATCTGCTAGGTTATCCGCATATTCTATCTTGAAAACTACCACGTCTCCATGCTGTATGATCTCCCGGATGAGATGATACTTCCTCTCAATGTGCTTTCCCCTTTTGTGGACTCTTTGTTCCTTCGATTTTGCAATTGCTCCACTGTTATCACAATATAGTACAATAGGCGATTGTACCGAGGGTACCACATCCAAGTCCTTTAGGAAGTTCCTAAGCCAAACTTTTTCCTTAGCTACATTCGAAGCTGCAACATATTCAGCCTTCATGGTAGAGTCAGCAATACAAGACTGCTTCACACTCCTCCAACTGAAGGCTCCACTTCCCAAGGTAAATATATAGCCCGAGGTGGACCTCATAGAATCTCTATCTTCTTGGAAATATGAGTCAGTATACCCAAGAGGTATAAGACTATCAGCCTGGTATACCAACATATACTCCCTAGTCCTTTTTAGGTACTTGAGTATATTCTTGACCACAGTCCAATGCTTTTTTCCTGGATTAGACTGATATCTACTTACCATGCCTACAGCATAATAGATATCTGGTCTAGTGTAGAGCATGGCATACATGAGATTTTCTACTGCTGAAGCATAAGGAATACCTCCCATCCTCTCTATCTCCTGAGGTGTCCTAAGACACTGATCCTTAGATAGAATAATCCCATATCTAAAAGGAATAAATCATTTCTTAGAATTTTTATGCCAAATCGAGCAATAATAAAGTCAATATAACGGGCTTGGGATAAGCCCAACATCCTACGTGATCGATCCCGTATGAGTTTGATCCCAAGGATTTGGCCCGCTTCTCCCAAGTTCTTCATGTCAAATTGACTCGCTAACCACACATTCACCGAAGATAGCAGCCCCACATTATTTTCGATTAGGAGAATGTGATCAACATAAATGATTAGAAATTCTACCTTATGCCCATCGCGCTCTCAGTACACGCAATACTCGATAGGACACTGATCAAAGCCAAAGCTTTTAATCGCCTGGTCAAATCGAGTATTCCAAGACCTTGATACTTACTTAAGCCCATAAATAGATTTCTTAAACTTGCACATCATGTGCTCCTGGCCTTTTGCTATGAACTCGTCTGGCTGCATCATATACATAATCTCGTCAAGACTTCCGTTAAGGAATGCCGTCTTGACGTCCATTTGCCAAATCTCGTAATCGAGATGAGTAGCAATGGATAAGAGAATCCGAATGGACTTAAGCATAGCCCCCGACGAATAGGTTTTCTCATAATTGAACCCTTTTTTTTTTAGTAAACCCCTTCACAACAAGCCTAGCTTTGAAAGTTTCTACCGTCCTGTCCACTTTTCTCTTTTTCCTGAAGATCCATTTGCACCCAATGGGTTTTATCCCATCTAATGGATCTACAAGTTCCCAGTCCAGATTAGAGTACATGGACTCTATCTCAGATTTGAAAGCTTTTTGCCATAACTCTACATCCTTGTCTTGCAGTGCTTCATTATAGTTTCTGGGTTCGGTATCATGTTCTTCCGGAATCTTGTCGTAAGAGTCTCCCAAGAACATGAACCTTTCGGGTTGACGAACAACTCTCCCACTACGACGAAGCTCCTTCTGTGTACTCACGATAGGTGGTATCTCATTCTATTCATTAGGTATGTTTTTCGGTTGTGCCAAATTTTCATTACTCACCTCTTCAAGAACAACTTGTGATCGAGATTTGTGATTTATTACATAATCCTCTTCCAAGAATCTTGCATTTGTGCTAACAAATACCTTATAACTCTTAGGATCATAAAATAAATCACCTTTAGTTTCTTTAAGGTATCCTACAAAGAAACAGACATCTGTATTTGGTTTCACCATACTTGCATCTCCCATCAACATGTGTGCTGGGCAACCCCATATCCAAAAGTGTTTAAGATTTGGCTTACACCCAATCCATAACTCCAAAGGGGTTCTGGGAACTTCATTAGTAAGCACCGAATTCTGAATATATGCCGCCGTTTCTAATGCATACCCCCAAAACGAATGTGATAAATACGAATAACACATCATGCACCTCACCATCTCCTTAAGAGATCTATTCCTCCTTTTTGCTACACCATTATGCTGAGGCATACCTGGCGCAGATAACTGGGATGTTATCCCATGTTCTGATAAGTAGTTCCTGGACTCCCTAGAGAGGTATTCACCTCCACGATTAGATCGTAAGATTTTGATACTTTTACCTGTTTGCTTCTCCGCTTCTACCTTAAACACTTTAAATTTCTCAAATATTTTAGACTTGCGGTGAAGCAGGTAAACATATCCATACCTAGAGTAATCGTCAATAAAAGTGATGAAATACTCATACCCACCTCTTGTCTGGATGTTCATGGGATCACATAAATCAGAGTGAACCAATCCCAATACTTCTTTGGCTCTAAGTCCCTTGACCTTAAACGGCCTGTTGGTCATCTTACCTTCTAAACTGGATTCGTAGACTAGAAGTGCCTCCACTTCTAATGAACCTAAAGGTCCATTTTTAACTTGTATTTGTATCCTTTTTAGATTAATATGACCCAAACAAAGATGCCAAAGTAGCGTTTGGTTCAAGGAGGAAACTTTCCTTTTAAGTGGTAAAACATGTAAATTATTCACCTCATTATTTTTATCAATAGAAATAATATAGTGTAAAATATAAAGAGCATTTTTCATTATACCATGACAGATAAATTATTTTTCAACCATAATATTGCACGAAAGCTTATTAAAAGAAACAGAATATCCATCATTCTCCAAATAGGAAACCGAAACTAAGTTTCGCCTGATTTGAGGTACATATAAAATGTTCTTCAAAATTAAATATTTATTTTTACTGAAATAAAGAACTGCTTCTCCTACTGCAACAGCAGACACTTGGGAGGCATTCCCCATCTGAAGGTAGACTTCGCCCTCTCTATGCTGCCTGGTTACCTGGAACCCCTGCAAAGAATTGCAGATATGATTAGTGGCTCTTATATCTACACACCTGGTTTTCGTAGATACAATCGCCAAACATGATTTAAATACCAGAGAAAAGGCAATACCTGCAGCATGCTTGTTCTTCTGGTCAGGACAATCCCTCCTCCAGTGTCCCGGCTTCTGACAAAAATAACACTTGCCCTTAAGCCCTTTACCTTCGCCTTGGTAAGTGATTGCTTAGCATTGCCAACCTTCCTTGCATTTTCCTGTTGCTGCCCTTTCTTCTTCTTCTTGCCACCTCTTGGCCTAGAAGTAGAAGCCTTTTCAGCAACAAATGCCTGGGTTGAATTGCGGATAACACCTTCTGCTGCCTGCAGTTCTTTCAACAATTCTGTCAAAGAAAAATTTAGTTTGTTCATAGTGTAGTTTAGTTAGAATTGTTGAAACGAATCAGGTAGTGACTGGAGCAGGATATCAATTTGGGATTTCGCATCGATTTTTGCTCAAAGGACCTCCAGCTCGTTAAGAAGACCGATCATCTTCAAATGTGGTCCCTTACAAGTGTACCATCAGCCAGGTCGTGTTCATGAGAACCCTCATGGTCACCTGCCTTGTTGCCCGACCCTGATCACCAAATATTTCTGTAATGTTCAATATGATCTCAGCTACAGATGCCATAGACTGATGCTGGCTTTGTAAAACATTCGACATAGATGCTAGAATGTAACAGCTAGCCATCCAATCTGCCTTCACCCACTTCTCATAAGTCTAGATCTCCTGTTCAGTGGATCCATTATGAGGAGTGGGAGGGAAGGGGTCATGCAACACAAACTTATAGTCGTCAGAAGTCAAAACAATATAGAGGTTCCGTTTCCATGTGATAAAGTTTGGTCCAGTAAGTTTATGTTCCTTGAGAATTGCCGCTAGTGGATTGAATGATCTCATTATTAAATCCTGAGAAATAAAAGAGAAAATCTTTTTAATTCTTTTATCAAATTAGGGTCCCTCAACCTTTTAATTTTAAAAATGATTATTGGTAGCCTGAATCCTTTGTGATTAAGCAGGCCACGTAGTGTGGATGTCTACTAATCAACACCCGTTCGGACATACATGCCAGTCTATTAATTTACTGTCGGAACCAAATATCATAATAAAAAATTACCAGCCCAAAGTCACATCAATTGATAGGCCACGTAGTGCGGACGTCTAATAATCAACGAATAAAGAACTATAAGATTTTTCATTCCTTGATATAGGACATTCCAAGTAAATTAAATAGCCAATAAATTTTAGTCCCCACAAATAAAAATAGTGACTCCTTAGGGAGGATATTTTTATTCACAGGTTAAGTGTATAACTATTACTCTTGATTTGAAAACACCATGTTAAAACCCTAGGTCCGATGTGAACGAATCCTACTTCGCACTATTATCAAATCTACTTCTTCTGAAGATTCGTGTCGGAGATACTATGACTATAACCCTTCCGTATGGAGACCAAAAGTCGAAGCCGACGTGCGAACTATAATCACATCTCCTACGAACGTGTAATGGAGACCGTAGAATTTATCTGTGACTAAACCTTTCTCCCACTTAATATTTTAAAAATCGAGAATTTTTCTTTTTGTTCATTTTAAAAGATTAAACATATTTTAATTCCTGATTAAAATAAATTCGATTTTAATCAATTAAAATATTTCTTATTTAACCATAATAATATAAACAAAAAGTTTCCTTATTTAATTTTGCGAAAGAAATTAATTACCTGGGTTTTAATTTAAAAATCTTAATTAATTTTAACACAAAAATTAAATAAATAATTATCTTTTTATTTTTTTATTTTTAAAATTTGTTAGGATTATTTATTTTATAAAACCGTTTTTTCTAATATACTTCTGATAATTAAAATCATGCATAAAAAAAATAATATAAAAACTCATCCACGCAATAAAATAAAATAAATAAATAAATAATTAAATAACAAAAAAATAAATATAAATAGTCGTTACGATCCGGTCCGTCCATTTAATCTTTTAATCTGACGGTCTCGAATTAAAGATTAAATGCCTAGGGTTTTGGAACCCTAAACGAGCCGTCAAAGACCCGAATATTTTTCTCAGCCTCCAGACCACCGTCATAGCCCCAGGCCACCGTTGGAACGCCAGAAAAATTGAAAATAAACCAGCCAAACAGCCCCTTGATTGGGATGAAAAATTGCTACCTTTGGTAGCCCTGTGCCGTCTTTTTCCAATCGCTGTTTGACCGCCACTGTTGAACCCCCAAACAATTATAGTAGGTAGAACACATCGAGGTCTTGATCTCCAAAAAAAATTGTGTCAAAATATGATGTCGAAGTAGCCCAAAAAAATCCTCAAAGTGCCAAAATTTTTGCAGTGGCGCCAGTGTGCGCATCGAACTTTGAAGCAGTTTTTGACCCATTTGCTGCCGTCATCGAACCGCAACCGAACAACCATTGGATAGCCAACGGATAACCTTTATTTTAGAAAAAAAATTGCGTCAAAAAAGATTCTCGAAATCCCCAAAAACGAGCCCCAAAGTTAGCGCCATGTTGCTGCCTTATGCTGCTACCATCGCTCCTTTATTCCTTTTTGTCTCATTTTCGATCCCCATTTTTCGTGATACGATTACATCAAAGATTCAGAAAAAATAGAATGACATAATATATTACATCGCCAAAAAGCTATTCCCCACGTAGGAGGTGTACAAACGATCTAATCTCGAAACCAAAATCGTCGAGATATATGATATAATGAAACATATATTCATTCAAACATACAACTGGATCGTAACGACTTATAGCTGTAAAACCGAGGTTAGTACAATAATTTTTCATAAAAAATGAACCGACGCTGTAACCGTAAAAGATGACGTATGCGTTTTTTATGAAAACTGAGAACTATATTAATCTTAATAGTTTAATACCTTTATAAAACATGTCGAAAAGTTTCAACAAGTTCCGAATATGTTGAAGACGATCTTGCAACCTTCTCACGTATATCTCCGACGCACTACCACAATCACGATGTGTGGGCACCGATTCCGATCGAAGTGTTCTTCCTCCTTTTGGTTTCTTCTGACACAATAATCTCTGAAAGGCAAAATTAATTGCCCAAGAGGAGAGGGGGGCGACGGCTTAGTGGGAGAATTAGGGTTCGGGTTCCATTAAAGGAGCCTCCTTTTTAATATATATGCATATATCAAAAAAATATATTAAGTATATATATATATACATATATATATATATATATATATTCTCTTTCCTAAAAGGATATAAAGATATATATACTTAACATAAATAATCAAATCCATCATCTCCTAGGACCGGCCACTTAGAGAGTAATCTCTAGGTGTGCCAAAAACAAAAACTACCCCTCATTAATTTAATTTAATTTCTGAATGTCTCCAGCGGCAATACCGGCATTCAAATTAAATTAAATAATTAGCGAAATCAATAAGAAAAATATCCGTGCATATAATGGGTTACGTGAGGGATAACGATGAAGTATAGGACTCATGCTAACCGTACAAGAAAATCAAATATCCCTAATTTTGTCCCCGAGCTAGATCCTTTTCCGTACGAATCAGAACTTATTCCACTAAAGGTCCTGACTGAACTCCCGGCCCTAACTCAAATTATGTCTTGAGTTTTCAAT